>PVJH01006212.1:0-103971 GCA_004026705.1 Nesogale talazaci
CCCCCCCCCCCCAAAGCGCACACACAAAAAGAAAAACAAAAATGAGCCAAAAGTAAACTAGGAAGAATATGTCACGACTTCAAGTATCTCATCCTCACTTCCATTCTTGCGTTGGGAGAACCCTAGTATTCTGCTTAGTGCCTTCGGTGCATTCCCCCAGAATAAGTATGAAAGCTGGCTCCATTCAATCTGCGCACCCCGGTGCAGATGTGGAGCTCCGAGAGTTGGCAGGACAGCTCGTGATGCTTTATTGGCTGCTGCATTTAGGAAGTGTGATTTAGGAGATTCAATAATAGGAGCCCAGAGTCACCGTTTGACCACCTCCCCCCCCCCCACCTAGATGTGCAGGCAGCTCAGAGCTGTGCTGTGTTGGCCAGTGGAACTTTGCGTGCCCACCTGAGGGCGGAAGCTTTTCCCCAGGTAGGTAGGAAATTGGCTGTCTGTAGGCCCCGGCTGGATGTGTCAGTAGAAAGAGCATCTTGACTTAGGGTCACGTCAGGACTGGATAAGTTTGTTTCTCTGGCTCTCTAGGTAAGCGCATGACAGCTCACATCTTGTTCTGGAGAGAAAGGAGGGTGGGCATCCCTTTGCTGGCCCGTGATTGAGCATGATGCCGCTGACTGGTCCCACTGTCAGTCTTGGCGGTTTCCCTCCGTAGTGTATTCCCCCTGTGTGTGGCACTGAATTTGATTTATCGCTAGTGCTAAGATCAAAACAGAAATCATTCCTTTTGATGTTCGCTATTAGGCACACGCGGTGCCGGGGTGGGGGCGGGGCACAGTCTTTGCATACCAGTCACTGTCCTGGTCACACTGTGGCCACTGATGTCAGAGGATTCTTTTCTTCCCCCTCTGTTCGTTTATGATGTAAAATTCTCTGACTAGAGGGGTTAATTATAGAGCCTCGACAATTAATAATTATGTTTGTTTTGAGCACACATCTCTTGGAAAAAAACACTGAGCAGTGGCTGGCGTGTACATCTCATTAGAACATTTTTGAATGACTGTATTCACCTCACCTTTACCAAAAGACACAGGAAACTGAGAGAAACTACAGTTCTTTCTTTCACAAAAGCAAAGAGTGGGGGAGTGGTTAGGTTTACAGTTGGGTGGCAAGCTTGAAACCCTGGAGCATCATTTGGAAAAGAGAAGAAAGACTCAGGGGTCCTTATCCTGTATCCTGGGCTCCCATCAGGCTTTGTTCCTAGCTCGGTCCAGTAGCTTTTGTCTGGATTCTCAGTTCGTGGGAGTTCTCCAAGCAGCGTGAGCCCCAGCCCATCAGCAGGCTGCTAGTCAGCAGCAGGTGTGAACAACATAAAACAGGATTAACACTGAACCAGAGTGTGTACTAAAAACAGAACCCCTGCCTTGCTTTGAAAAGGACGGCAGAAATGGGAGATGGAGCCATTCTGGTCCAGCATGTTTACTAAACAGTTTTCAATGGGCTATGTACATTTCTCTGTTTAGGTACAGGGAGAAGACAGACCAGCTATGTTGGACATTCTCTTTCTCTCTCTGTCTGTCTGTCTCTCTCTCTCTCTCTTTCTCTCTCTCTCATCAATCTTCCTACATGTTCACGTCACAGATGATCATTTAGTTATCGCTTGTTTTTTAAATTGTAGACTCAAAAATAATGTAGAAAATGTTTCGACTTTCAGGGACACAAGTAGGCTGGGTAAATCTTTGACCTAGATTACAGGTTAATATTTCAAAGATAATGTCCCTGCTTGCAAATGAAGAGTCAATCAGTATACTGTCATATCCCACCTCTGAAAGATATTATTGGTGGTTTATTTTAGGGGACCCTTGTGTTTAATTGTGTGACTTTGTTTATATTTTCACTTCAGTTAGCTAAGTCACAAGTAAGTAATTTCATGAGAGATGATACAACTTTATATTATATATTGTAAGTATAATCTGATATCTGCATATGAATTGGAGATTATACATATATATCATTGCTCCTCTCATGTGATTAAGAATGCTGGTAAGAAAACCATGGTTATTACAGAGAACTATCCTTTAGCATGAATTTAGCAAATTGTTTTGCAAATTGAGTATTTGAATATCTGTATATTTGTGGAATCTGAGTGACTTGATCAGTAGTTTCTGTAGGAAAGTGAAATATGTTTTTCTTTCTAATGATAGTAAATTCTAGTGTGCATTGTTAGATTAAAGCTGGGGTATCTATATTTTCTTCACCTCTTTTAAAACTGACTTCTCTTTGAAACGTCAGGATTTAGTCAGATGTAGCAATGGACCTGAAATTAGGAAATAACAATCCAGTCAGTTGGATAATTTGCATTTTCTCTCTCTCTCTCTCTTTCTCTCTCTCTCTCTCTCTCTCTCACACACACACACACACACACACACACACACACACAATCTAGTCCTACTCCAAACACCGACAAATGTGATATGTTAGTATGTCCATTTTGCAAAAACCCAAACTTTTTTTTTTTTGCATCACTGCCCTCTGGTGGTCGTGGTCACTATCCAGTGCTGCTCCTGAGAGCCGCCGCTGGATTTGAACCGCCAAGGCCGAGAGCCACAGTCACACACTCAACCACTTAAGCCACCGGGGCTCAGCCCAAAAACCCAAACTTTTGATGCTCTAAAATATGTTAAGGTATCAACATATTTTTGAGACTATCATACAAAAAGACAGAAAAAGCTTGCTTGGGTTTTTTTTTGGCAAAGATGTGTTGTTACTAGTTTTATTTTAGAAGCTATATGTTCATTGTGAAAGTTGGGATACACATCAAATATACTTAGCATATCTAGTCATTAAAAATTGTATTTTAATTATAGAGTTACCTTAAAAACTTATTAGTCATCTGGTAGTCTGTTTCTTTCTTAGGAATCCCCATACCCTTCTCTTTTTTCATATGTTTATATATCCTCAGTTATGTTCCTGACTTAGGATCCTGGTGAATTACACATTGATAGTTCATAAAATCAGAATATAATCAGTTCAAGATTGATTTTGAACTGTCCTAGGCACTGAAATCCAGAAACAAAGTTATAGACTCCAGATCAAAGTTATAGAATTAATTATATCTAGAAAACCATTTAAAGTGGGATCTTTTTCCACCTAAATCTTCCATTTGAATTTGGATTCACCTTCAGAAAATAATTCCAGGAATTGAGGGAGGAGGCCGTTGGATCAATGGAATGGACTGGACGGTAGTGAGTGAGTTCTTTGGAGCTGGTGTGGGAGGGCTGGTGATGCTGAAGTAAGCATTGGGCTGCTTCCCATAGGAACCTACTAGCTGCACAGAGAGAGAAAGCTGAGGCTGTTTGCTCTTGCAAAGGTTTGAAGAGCCCTTGAAATATCCTCTGTAGTGCTGGTCTGAGTCAAATCAACTCGAGGGGAGTGAATTTGGGTCTTTTTTAATGTAAAGCCTAAAGCAAGATGTCATTTGCATCCACGGTTTGATTTCAGTTTCCAAGAACTGGAGTTAGCCTGGTGAGCAAAAGTAGGGATCATGCATTTTGGTTTTGAGTATTCCAAGTATGATTGGGAGTTGTGGAGGAGTCAGCTGAAAAAATGAACCAGACTCTATTTTGGGGGGAATTCTTTGATGATTTGGGCAATCAACATTTCTACTAAAGCTCAGAATACTTTAAGATAACTTGGAAAGGGTGTTATTTAATAAATTGGAAATGAGAAGTGGGATTGGGGATGTGTGTAGAATTCTTCCCAAGATCATGAAAGAAAAGATCTTTCCCAGGTTATAAGGAAGATGGAATGGGGGAAATTTATTTGAGCTTTGAAGGTATAAGGTTTAAGTTGTTTGAGTTTGAAGGGAAGATTTGAAGTAGTACATTCATTCTAATAAAATAAAATGACCATTGAAAGTTAGATTTCATAAGAAACCCTTGTCCTGGATCTTGAGATAGCCACAGTTCCTGTTTTGGCTTAGCATTTTTGCAAAGTTCCCAGTGGAGTTCTCAAGGAGGATTTGCAGGAGGACTGAGAGAGATCTGGATCAGAACAGCTCTGTCTCTTTGCAGAATCACTTCAATCAGAGAATTTTATTTAGGTGCTTTGTTGTTTCATTTACTTTTTTTCTTGAAAAGGTAGATTGGTTTACATCAGGTCATTAAAATTATTGCCCTTCTTCCTTTCAGAAATTCATAATGAGATGATTAGTGAAGTTAGGAATTAAAACTTACATTGGCATCAGTTAAGTTTATAGACGGATGACGAGCACAGTATCACAGCCCATTGCCAGTCAGAATATGCCAGAAATATTTCGGAAGAATTTTTACCAATTATGTTCAGTCAAAACTTACACTACATGTTACTGTGTTATTATCATCACAGCTTGGATCATGATGCTGCATGTTTCCAATTGCAGATGAATCTTTTCTTTCCTTTTTGGTAATAGGACTATATAATTACAAACTTCTAATGGGAGTTGTCTCTTTTGGAAGCGACATTAGCAATCTAAGACAAAGCACTCTCCCCACCTGGACACAGCTAATGTTTGCAGCACCCCCAAAAGGCTCTTCAAGATGTGAGCTTTCTTCTCAGCCAGCCTGCGCCTGCTCTGGGCAGCAGACCGTTCTAAGAGCATGGCAGACAGCAGCTGAGTCATCTCCCACGTCCACTTCATTGCTCTGTGTTTCTTGTCCAATAGTTCTGAGAACATGTCTATCATGGAGTCACCCTGATCTTTGCAGCGTCACCTCCTTAGGATCCTCTTACCCTCACTTTTCTTAATAAATGATTTTATTGGGGGCTGTAATCATATTCCAGACCTCAATTGTATCAGGCATATTTGTACATGTGCTGCCATCATAATTTCCTAACCATGTACCTTCTCTTTGAGCCCGTGGTATCTGCTCCTCTGTTTAAGCTCCCTCCTTCCCCTCCCACCCTCATGACCACTTGCTACATGATAAATTATTATTATTTTCCTATCCCTCACTTTTTTACGAAGCTCAGGTGGGACCTCTCAAACTAGCTGCAGCTTTCGTTTCTCTGAGCCCGCAGGTGCATTCCAGAGCCTTGCTCAGATTCTTCAAACAGGCAAACCGGATAACTAAGCAGCAGCCGCAGCATAAGCCATCAGGGCTTGCTGGGTGCGGGTGGGGCTGTTGGGAGGAAGAGGGCAGCTGGTAATTTATGGCTCCTCTAGTAGTGTACGTAAAGGATCTGCCAGTGCCCCACTTCCACCCCACCCCCAAACTACATGGCGCTCAGTGTTGGGCTGATGATAATGTACCTGGAAGGAAAAGGCAGTCCGTGCCGAGGCAGGCAGCCTCAGACAGGGCGCCTTGCCATCTGCCCCACCTGCTGCATTCGTGCGTCCATCTGGTGACTGCAATCGCTCATCGTGGGCCTCTACTGAGGAACATTCGGGCTGAAAAACAGGCAGGGTGAATTATTTAGGGAGTTAGTCTAAATAAATAGAGGGAAAAGAAGAGCAGTAGGGGAAGGATCTGAAAGAACCCGGCATGCTTCCTTGTCCTGGATGCTTTGGAATGTCCTCATGTATGAAAGCATGTGATTTACATATTTACATCTATGTAGTCTATGGAGTGTTTTTATTGGCATACTTTACTCATTCCAATAGATCTATTTACATACAGTTCTTTAGTTCAATCCTATCAGATGATTTGCATATAGATAGATAGCTGATAGATAGATAGATAGATAGATAGATAGATAGATGTATGTACAGATCCTGTGTGGATTGCAAACCTAGGAATCTTATCTAGATTTCAATAGTGCCAGCCTGTTCTGCACTAAAATATGGTCACTTTTAAGTGAGACGACTTTGGGACTTTGAGCATAACTGAAAGGGAGAATGCTTTAAGGCATCGATGTAGCAAAACCACTGCCTATCCATTCTGAAGCAGATGGTGGTGGTGGTGGTGGTGGTGGTGGTGGCGGTGGCAGTGGCGATTGTGGTGTTGTGTGCCTGCGTACTTTGGGGAGAAAGTATCCTTGTCAAGAGTTGCAGTCTCGGAGATCTACAGGGATGCCCCTTCCCTGTCCTCCAACCTCATGATGCATTGGCCTAAATTCAATGGCACTGAGTTTGGTTTGTATGTGTGTGTGTATATAATACATGTATGAATAACACATTTGTCTTCTCAGTAAAGTACAGTTTATATTAAGTTTTTTCTTTTTTCTCTCTACAGATGTGAGTATATATGTATAATATTAGAGGATTAGTATTTTAGTTGTATATTTGGCTAGTCAAAAACATTTCCGCCACACAGTGTTTGGAAGCACTGTTAATGAATTCAGTATGCACCACTAATGTAGCTTAAATGTTTCATAAATCCTCAAACATAGAAATTTGTCAATGACTTTGTGGGGGGTGGGGTCTGTCCATATGGACAGGCACAACATTTTAGGAGTTACCGGGTTAATTCAAAAGAGAAATGCTTAGAGAAATTAGAAATTGAAGCTCAAAGCTTCATTTCTGTGGGTATGGATGAATGAAAGGAAGTGTATAATAAATGGGTTTTAAAGACTTTGTGATAGCAAAGTTGACTTCGAGAGTTCTGCCATCTAAGGGAAGTTTGTCTAAAGAGTGTTTGAAGCATTTAATGAAGGATGGAAGGGTTGAGTGGAGCTGGTACTCTGGACCATGAACAGTTTTGATTTTCTCTCCTCAGAACCACTTACGGGGGACCTTTACTTTGGAGGAGATGGTGAGGAAGAGGAACTTCTTTTCTCCTTATGAACGTCTCTCTGCTTCTCTCATTTTTACTGTACAGATTATTGCAGATCTATGGATCGTTATACTGTTTGGCTTGATTTTTATTTTTGTTTGTTTATTTTTTTTAACTAATCAGGCTTTGATAAAGCAACGAGAAAGAGGATGTGCCTGTGCATGTTTCCCTTGGCTACAGATGTACAGAAGGGCACAGGATCCCTTGCATTCTAGAACAGGATGAGGCCCTTTAGGGTTAGTTTACTCCATCCCCACTTGACTCTGTTCACTCACAAAGTAAATTTAATTGATCTACCTTTCTTCAGCTGGTGGAACTCCAGCCTGCATTTCAATAAGCAGCATCTATATCTGAAACAGAATATGCATGGCAATGAATTACATCGCTACTTCAAAAGTAAATCCACCTGATATTTTTCAAATATAATGTTTTTTCTTGTATTCCAAGGAAATTTAAAACCCCAGTCTCTTCCAAAAGTATTTGAGATGGCTTCTTTTTATCTGCCTTTCTTAGCTCCACATAAAATGAGTATAAGCTTCTTCAGCCCCACCACCCTGCAAAAGTGGGAGGTCCAGAAGTGACATTGGGGTAAATTAAGCAACACTAAGTTCAGGTTCATGCCTAGTCTTTTTGACTCCACATCTTCTCCTCTGATGTTGTCTTTCCCTCTCTCTCCAACCCCACATGAAACAGCCAACAAACCCCACTCCACAGTGAAAGCAGGCCACTACAGGAGTTAGGTGGGGATGGGGATGATATTTCTTCAGAGACAAAAAATATGAGCCCCTTACTCTCCTGGAATCAACTTTCCT
Organism: Nesogale talazaci; assembly: GCA_004026705.1. Lineage (NCBI taxonomy): Eukaryota > Metazoa > Chordata > Mammalia > Afrosoricida > Tenrecidae > Nesogale > Nesogale talazaci. Next base: position 7,508 of record PVJH01006212.1, read on the forward strand.
GGGAAGACAGCCTATTCTTCCTCCAGTTGCTTGGCTCCTGTTTGATACTGATGGAACCCCTGTTCTTGACAGGCAAAGAAGAACCAAGTTGACAGAGACATGATTTGATTAGAGTTAACATGAACATGTTAGGGTAGTGGTTAACAGCAAAAACAGGATTTGCTGATGTTAAATTGACATCTGCAAACATTGATAGGTATTTTGAGGCTCTCTAGCAGCTCCATGGAATGAAATGTTCAAGGGGGAAAAATTAATACCCCGCTATAGGAAGACTGAAGTGTTTACTTACAGATGCATTGTTTTGATTGTAATACGTTGCCAGATTTGCTAGGGTTATTTAAAAATGTTGTTCTTTAAGCCTTAAAGGTGCCCTAGTGCTGTAGCACTTCCATGTTGTAGGCTGCTAACTGTGAGTTTAGCGGTTCAAAACCACCAGCTTCTCTGTGGGAGAAAGATAAGACTTGAGTCAGAAACCCGCAGAGACAGTCTCCTCTGTCCTAGGAGCTGAAAGCACTAGGAGCTGAAAGCAACTCTTGGGCAGTGAGTTTATTTAGGCCACCTATATCAGGCTCCTCTCGAATGGCTTTCTCTTCTTCTGTGTCTCTTCTTGTGTGTCTGTGGACCTTAGGACTTTTCTAACCCAATCCAGAAGAAGCCATCTTTCTAGTATCTTTGACTAAGTTATAATCTACAGTCAACCATGTCAGGAACATATAATCATGTGCGTGGTATTAACATCATGATAAAATTTTTTCGTTTTGCTCAGAGTCCAACGTATGCTTATTCCATAAAATAGTAATGAGACTTAAGTCAAGGAGCCATCTCCACAGCATCATACTTGCTCTACAAGTGTGAGAAGAGCCATCGAGGAACAAGTGCAGGGTTAGCTCTGGGTAGGTTTGATTAGAAGTTGAAACTGTTGAATACAAAGTTGATGATCCGAAGTGTAAACCTCCACTTACTTTCAAATATAAAAATTATACATTTGAAGATTATGCTTGTTGCAGACATCACTTTTTATTGCCACTGCACAGATTTGCTTCCTTCTACAAACTTTTTCAAAAGATTAGAAAACTCATCATCTGGACATTTACTTTGAGTTGCTCAGCTTTTTAGTGGCATCAGGACCACTACTTCAAACACGTGCACCTTGCCACTCTAAGAATGTGATAGGCTCAAACGTGTGGATGTCACCACTTTAAGAAAATGATACACCAAAAGTTGGCAGGCACAGAAAAGGGGGGGGGGCGGATTTTGTAATTTGTGAAGGAAATACTCAGAAGGGAATGACTTAATATTACAGCGCGCTTTTAGGAATGTTGACTTGATCTTTATTTAGTCAAGTGGAAAGTCTAATGATTTAATTAGAACCCAAACTAAGTAAAATAACTGTTAATACAAAACCTTTTGTAACACAGTATGTATTTCAGAAGTACATCTCTTTGTAGTGGTTCTTCTTGAAATTTGCCACTGACATATAAGTCAAATCATGTATATTTATGGAATGCTCGATCCTCTCAATACTGTTCTCTAATCAGAGTTACATGGCAATATTAATTATATGGCATAAGTAGCAAATAGTGGCATCTATGTTGCTTCTTAATAGCCTCCCATAAAGAACTCCATTACCTCATTCATAGGTAAGAAGAAGAAGGCAATCAATCACAGGTATTTTTATGTGCTCATAAGTGGAGAGGTGGCGTGGCCATTTTGGGCTTCCCCAAAGCAAAGTTAATGTATCAGATGATATTTGCTTCAGCACTAAGGCTCTTTAGCCTGGCATGGCCAGCTATCGTTTGGGGCTATCACACCTGGCCCAGGCACAAAGTCAGCTTTGGCAGTCAGCTTCCTGCATTAGGTTAAATCGCACAGCTTGCGCGCTGGTTGTGTTTGGTGGGAGACAGTCTCACGGATGGGCAGAGACACCTGCAGATGAGGGCAACATCTGGGCCCACAGAGGCTGGAGCGCTGTGGAGAGGAACCTGCTGGCAATCTTCCTGCTACGGATTCCTACCAAGATTGGGCAGAAAGGTCCCACTGCTGAGTTTCAGGATTCCAGTTGGAGAGTCTGATTGGGGGCAGGTTTTAAAAATACTGCTCTAGAGGGAACAACAGAAAAGTGGATGACAGGTGACAGCAGTCGGTGCAAGATATGAAAGCAGCAAGAACTTATTATTTATCAAGGGGCCATTGGGGTGGGGTGAGGGAGAGGAGCTGATAGCTGTGGCTCAGATAGAAAGTAAATGTTTGGAAAAAGATGATGGCATCATATGGACAAAATGTGCTTGATACAATTCATGTATGGATTGTTATAAGAGCTGTAAGAGCCCCCTAATAAAAGGATCTTCAAAAATAAAATATAATAAAAAGTTCCTGAAAAAATAATAATAATACTGCTCTTGCATTAGGGGCTGCCAAATGATACCGTATGGTTTAGAAACTAGAGCAAAGTATGCTGCTGCTTAAAATATAATTCTAATGATTCCATGAAGGAGCACACCGATATGTTTGTGAAGAGTGGACACTCAAAGATTTTATGCCACCCCCCCCCCAACTTAACATTTAATAATGGGGTTGTTAGCAGCACTAGAAGCAAAGTACAAAACCGAGATTTCCCTTCTCAAAGCCAAATTAGCTTCTTACCTCAACCGACAAATTCTGAAGTCGAAATGAGTCATAATAAGGATTAGTCAGGGAGGCTTGAATTGCACCTATTTCTCTTGCATGTGTGACTCCTTATCAGGCTGCCACTACTTATAATTGCTGGATTCACTTTCTGAAATTGGCAAAGGGAAAGCAAAGCAAAGACAGAGACCTCAGCCACTTTGTTGGTCTCTTCCCTGCCTAGAGTGCGAGAGTAAGAATAGGAGTATGAAACTACCATATTTAATTATTACTATGAAAGGAAATGTAGAAATAGCACTTGAGGCATCTCCTGAAGGCAGTGAAGCAGGAGGGGGTGAAGTCAAGCAGACAGCCCTGAGGTTAAAGATTTCTTGGGAGAAAGGTGCTCTTGTTTTCTTTACCTTTTATAAAGATGAGAAAGGCCTCTCTTCTGCCAAGTCATTACAGAGTGCAGTCCGACTCCAGGAGTTAGGAACCTTAGTGCCAGCCTACTGATCAGTTCTACAAGAATACCTATATGAGAACTTCAAAAAGTTCATGTAAACATTTTACTCTCTTTCAATTCCATTGTTTCCAGAAGCTTGTAGACCTCCCTATTCAAATAGATAGACGCACACCAAGGTACGGATATTTGACTGCAGTGAAAGGAGAAAAAACAACCTTTTTGAATGGAGTGAGTTTTTGCAGAGCAAATCACTTTTCCATTTAGCAGTTCATCCACATCTCTTTTCATGCCATTGGCTCCACCCTCTCCCGTCCACTCTGTAACATCTTTCCTGTGTACCGCTTTTCTATCCTGCCTTTCCCCCTAAACCTTCCTGCTATCTGATGGGCAAGTGCTGCCCTTTTGCTCCTAATCTCAGCTGTGCATGCCCCTCTAGTCTTATTGTTCCTCTTATAGACCACTCTGTTGCTTGTTTATAAATGGAGCTGCAGGACTGAGTTCCGTCCAGGGGAGGGGTTAAACCCGTCTCCTACTGGTAAACCCGATCTCGTGCATGATTTTGAGTGTTGTTTCATAGTCTTTCCTCATCGTATCCAGGACTTATTGATGTGATCCTTCTTGGAGTTTTGGTTCTTGTCTTTGGTTTTTGAGGTCCATTCATCCATCAGACCGGTTGTTCCCATTGTGTCTTTGACTTTCTTTCTTCTTCTTTACTCGTCAGGAGGAGAGATCAGTAACTGTACCTTAGATATTTCTTGAGGGGCCCAGTCACCACTCACCATTGCAAGTGAAGCACATTGTCTTTGAGGGCGATGGTGTGTCCTTTGACCTTAGAGTCCGCCAGACTGTGGTCCGGAGCCTCGGCCCAGCAACTCATTCACTCAAGGGGCTTTCATAACTTTGTACTTATACATTCTTCTATAGTCAGGAACATATTTGCAAGACCTGTATACACAGGCACAGGTAGACATCGCCTATGCAAGTCCTCTATATATCAAAAGTGTACTTCCAACTCTCCTTCCCCTATATGTTCAATTTGCAAGTCTTGTTAAGTATGTACTTGTACATTATTGTTACTGCAGAACTGTACATATAACAGTAGTTACTCTGTTTCCGCTGTCTGTCTTTGACTTCATCAGTTTTTGCTGACTTCCTGCTTACTGACTATATATTACCTGTTCCACCTAAGTTAATATGTGGTTATTTTCTAGTTAGTGACTTAACCTTGTTCCCCCTCTCACCTTTAAATATTTCTTTTCATTTCAAAAGCTTTTTTTGATATTTTATAATGGTGGTTGCATACAGTATCTATTTGCTATTGCTTTTATATCACTCATCAGCTTAAATTTTTAAGAGTGTGAGTGCATGAGTGTGTAAGTGTGAGAGTGTGTATGCACAAACATGCACATGTCTGGGTAGCAGTCCTCATCAGTTTTAGGTAGGTTTCCTGAATGGATTAATTGAGTTGATGTTACCCTGTGGGCTAATATTTTATTTATATGATAAAATGCTAGCAAAGTGATTAATTTGCCAGGGGAACATCTCACTGTTATAAATTTACCGAATATGTAATAAAATTGCCATAACACAGATGGGAAAATGGTTCTGTTTAAAACAAACAACAGGAATAGAAACTTCCTATATTTCCTTCTGTGAATTTTTGTATCTCAAGCTTTCTCCCAAGAAGAACAGCAGCTTTGCAAAGACGCCAGTTGTGGTGAAGCAAGGCCCAGCAGCAGAGGGGCAGAGATGGGGGGTAATAGAGGGTCTCTCTGTCTCTCTCTGTTTCTCTCTCTCTCTCTCTCTCTCTCTCTCTCTCTCTCTCTCTCTCTCTCTCTCTCTCTCACACACTCTCTTTCTCTCCCCGGGCCAACGATGACTGATACAGCCATTAAATTTCATCCCAGCCTGATAGACTGAGTGGATTTATATAAATTAGAAAATACAGGTCATATACCTTTTCTGATAGACTGTAAATGAGAAATAGGAATTCCTTTAAACCTCAAAGGAGGAACTCCATAGGCGAAGCATTCTGGTCAATAAAGCGGTGCAGCGGCGCTTCCCTTGCTGTCTTTGCACAAGTTTTAGTTAATAGACAAATACTCCACCGGCCGCTCCCGGACTCGTTTTTTAGCAAGAGGTGATTTGTAAATGAACTCGCCATGGTGAAGAGTTTACAGCTGTGGTTGCTTTTCCTGCTGTGACTGCTGTTGCACCTTGCCTTTCCCCGCACCTGAAGGCGGCAGCCTCGTCCATCCCCGGGCTCTCCATCTCCATCTCCATCTCCACCCCCACCCTCCCACCCCACCTTTTTTTAGTGTAACCAGTGAAACCGGCATGAGGGAAGGAACAAGGACTTTTATTCACACTCGTTCTCTCAGCTTCCTGTCCATTTGTCCACGGCAATGAGCCACTTATCACACTTCCAGGTGGTTTCCTCCTTCAATATCAAGAGTTATGAAAGGAAAATTCCATTTTTCCCCTGGCCCTCCATGACAGGCAGACTGAAGATTGTGGTCATTGGGATTAAAAACATATCCATCACCAGCAGCCGGCAGGTTATTACGATGTCTCCTTTGAATATATGAATTTCAGACACCCTCTGTTGAAAGTCGGAGAATGCCAACTTTTTCAATAAATAATTATCCCGTTGGTGATGTACAGCACACTGTTGCCATATTTTTCCACCTGTATGGCATTCTTGCCCTTATCACCCATAACATAAATCTTTTGCTTTCCTACTTAACAAAACAATTTAGGGTAACACCCGCTATAAGCCAAAACAGTCGACCGAATGCACCCCTCTGTCATTTGGCTATCGTTACTTGTTAGCTTGTGGTGACAGATATTTTAGTAGACATTCTCGTTTAAATGTGACAGCATATTGGATACAGCTGCACAGGTAAATAAACAATGACCTTATTTATGTCCTGACGATGACCTCTGCACAGAGCCCTCAGCTTCATGAAGTTCCTGGGTAAAGAGATGGATGAATGAATAAAGTTCTCAGCATCCATCAGTGTTATTATCTGAGCCTGCTAATCTGTCAGTTGAGTTTTGGAGGGGGGCAAGAAAATATATCCATACTTTTGTGTTAGAAATGACTGTTGCTCAAAAGATTTTTTTAATCCTAAACCTTAATTCCTCTACTCACAGAAATATCTGTGATTTCTTCGGCATAGCCCCATCTTTTACCGGTAGGCTGCTGAAATGTTGAACCCACATTCCTCTTACCTCACATTTCACTTTATCATTGTAATTTTAATTTTTATGGGATCCCTTGAATTTGATTTCTTATTCAACTTAGTTTCCTTGTCTGTTCACTGCACTGCCTCCCTCTCTCCTCCTGGACACACAGTATGAGCAGAGCAGAATTGTTCCATTGGGTTTGCCTGGCTGTGCTCACCACCTGGCCTGTCTTACAAGGTGCCCCTGGGCAATTTGAAACCACCTACCCTCTAGCTAGTGATTGAGCCCTGAGCTGTTCATGCTACCCTGCTCTCAGGCTCTCCTGCTATCGGTTATGTGCTTTTCCAGGAAGCATGGTGCCCTGGTGGTGCTGTGGTTACTGGTTGAGTGTCAATGTGCAATGTGAGCAGTTTGAAACCATCAGTCATTCTGCAGGAAAAAGCAAACACAGGGCTATCCACCTGTAAACAGTGCAAGTCTTGGAAACCCACAAAGGCAGTTCTGCCTTGTCCTATAAGGTTGCTATGATTCTGAATGGTGGCAGTGGGTGTATTTTTTCTTTTTTTTGAGAAAACAAACAAGCTCAGTGCTGAGCACAAGGTTTGTAAGGGGGTGCATGTCCTCCAGAAGGAGACTTGAATTTGCACATGCAATGGCATATGTGTATGTGTGTGTCTAAATAAAGGCTATGGAGGCTATGGAGCAATGGCCAGATCTTTCATGAAATGGGCTTCCCCACTTCCTGTTTTCTCCTCCCAGGATTTAGGTAAGGCCAAGAACAAATAACCTACTCAGTTTTCCTTCTGGAAAGTGGACAAACTGCTGTATTAGAGCATACAGATCCATTGAGGAGACAGGGATGACAGTTTCTAAGCGTGGGGCCCAGCAGCTGTTGAAAACGATTGTAATTAATGCTGTGAATTATTGAAGTGACTCCACTGGCCAGTTCTTGCATGAGGACTATGATTCTATTCATAGTCACTGTTTTTTCAAGAGTCATAATGAATAGGTGTTGCCCCATCTGCTCTTCTTCTTGTGGTCAGTGCCAAAGGGTCAAGACTGCCTCAGAGTTGTCTATAGGATAGGGTAGAACCACCCCTGTGGATTTCCAAGATTATAACTATTTAAGGGAGTAGACAGCAACATCTCTGTCCCATGATGTGGTTGGTGGTTTTGGACTGACAGATTTTGTTAACAACTTAATTCATAACCACTCCATCACTGGAACTCCCTCTATGATCATTTACTAAGATGGACACACAGCTAAGTAGTTGTCTCTAACAACTGCCCCCCCCCCGCCCACCCCGCCAGTTCTGTGGTAAATTGTGTTCCACATGGAATCTGAAGACTAACCACTTGTATCTCTTGAATAACTTCTATCTATCTTAACTTTTAGACAGAGTTTATTACGATTATTTAAAAATTTCTTTAAAAATCCATTTTATTGGGGTCTTGTGCAACTGTTCTAACAATCCATCTATCCATACATCCATTGTGTCAAGCACATTTATACATTATACATCAGTCTCAAAACATTTTTTTCTACTTGAACCCTTGATATCAGCTCCTCATTTTCCCCTCCCTCCCCACCCTCCCTAACTAAACCTTGATAATTTATAAATTATTATTATTTTGCCATGGCTTACACTGTCCAACATCTCCCTTCACCCACTTTTCATGTTGTCTGTCCCCCAGGGAGGGAGTTATATGTAGATCCTTGTGATCGGTTCCCTCTTTCTATCTCATCTCCCCTCCACCCTCCTGCCACTGGTCCTGGGGGGGATCATCTGTACTGGATTCCCTGTGTATCCAGTTCCTATCTGTACCAGTGTACATTCTCTGGTGTAGTTGGGTTTGTAAGGATGAATTGGGATCATGATAGTGGAGGGGGTGGGGGTGGGGGTGGGGAAGCATTGAACAAGTAGAGGAAAGTTTTATGTTTCATCATTTCTACACTGCACCCTGAGTGCCTCATCTCCTCCCCATGACCCTTCTGTAAAGAATGTCTACTTGGCTTTGGATTCCCACTCCACACTCTCCCTCACTTGCAATGATGTGTTTTTTGTTGTTTGATGCCTAGTACCTGATCCCTTCCACACTTCATGACCACACAGGCTGGTGGGCTTCTTCCATGTGGGCTTTGTTCCTTCTCGGCTAGATGGCTTCTTGTTTGTCTTCAAGCTTTTAAGACCTCAGAGACTATATCTTTTGGTAGCTGGGCACCATTAGCTATCATCCCCATATTTCCTTATGCACCCACTTTGTCTTCCGTGATTGTGTTGGGAAGGTGAGCATCATGGAATTCCAGTTTAATAGAACAAAGTGTTCTCACATTGAGGGAGGACTTGAGGGGAGGCCCAATGTCCATCTGCTACCTTAATATTAAACCTATAAATATATGCATCTAGAGCTGTTTCCCCATCATCATATGTTTGAACCTCCCTGAACTTTCTTTTGACAAAAGAGCTCGTGATTCTCCATGGGTAGTGTTTTCTTTTGTTCCTTTGTATTTTAAAACCTGATTGGAATCTTCCCTCCCTTTCTTTGTTGCTGAATCTACCTTGACCTAAACAGGAACCTTTGTGTTCAGAGCAGAACAGTGCTGAGGAGGTCTTTCCAGGCTTTGAGGGAAGTTTTGGAAAGCAGATTGCTAGGCTTTGCTTCTGAGACACAGCTGGGAGGCTTTCAATGTACACTTCAGCTGGTAGTTAAGTTCGTCACCATTTAATCTTTGACACAAGATGTTCACGATTGTATTGTCTGTGCAAACAATGAACATCATGGCATCTCCCAACTATACCACTAGGCACTCCCAAATTGGGCCACTTGAATCCTTTCTCTCTTTCCAACAACCAGGATTCGGACCTGTCCAGTCCCTCTCCACCCTCTAGCGTGCCCCTGACCATACGTGGAAGTTCAGTTGCTGAGTTTTTTTTCCCTGCATGTTTTTTAGACATTTTTTTTGATTGAGCATAGAGGGTCAAAAACTGTGGTGCCTTCCACTGAGTCTTGGGTCTGAGATGAAGGGAAGGATTTGGGATGTGCTCTTAGATCTAGTCTAAACCAGGAAGACCCTGTGGCTGTGCTTTTCGGAAGGGTTCTTCCAGAAGGGAGATTTATTTAGAGATGAGAAGGGTGGGTCACTGCACTAAGCTGGAGGTGAGGGAGGGAATGGGAAAAGTCTCTATTGGCCTCAGGGTTTTCTTAAGACCCACTTCCTCATAAAGTTGTTTTGGCGCACCTAGATCAGGGACTTAGATCTCTATAGTCTCCAGTCAGCACCAAGCCTTTTGTAGCACTCACTAAAATTCCATCAGTGGATTGCTTTGAAGATCTACTATAAATACCTAGCATAGCCTCTTAATCCTAGGTAAGAGAGAATGATGGTAATCACCCTACTGTGCCATCTTTGATTTCAAATTGATAAAAGATCAGTAAAAGAATAGATTGCATCATAGAAGTGTTAATAAAAAAAAATCCCTTCTTGACCTTTTGGCTGAATCAAGTGTAGTTAAAAAAAAAAAAAGCCAACACCACATTTAAATTATAACATCTCAAAACTGGATTTTCTGGGAGTGGGGGTGGGCCATGGTAAGGTACTCCAGGGAAGTAGACAATTATGTTTTAAGACTAAATGTAGCTTTCTGTTTGGTTACTCCAAATTTTTTGTTCCAGTTTATATGTACACAGGATTGTTCTAGCTAAAACATGTTTAAACATGTCTCTGTGTGCACTGGGTGGATGGCTGCAAAGGGGATCTTTGTAGTAATACCCTTGTCTGGATCTGAGGGAGGAACCCAGGTGGCAGAATGGTTGCTCATTGAGCTGTTACAGCAAGGTCAACAATTCTAATGCATCGGCTGAGCTTCAGGAGAGAGATGAGACTGCATTCTGCTAGACACTGATAGTCTCTGAAGCCCATAGAGGGGCCATTGTAAGGGTCTGTGAGCATCATAAGCCTTTAATTGCACTTATTTTAAAGCTATTGGTTTATGCTCTCTTCCTCTACCTGAGAAGTAAACTGACTAGTCTGTCTTCCTGAAATCCACCCCTGGGCTTAGTTAGTTGAGTACATGAACAACACACTATGAATTCATACAATCCTTTTGAGTCTTCATCTCCTTGTCCTCAAAGAAGGTCCAATTGAAACAGCAGCTACCTAGGGGATTCTGCTCGTGCATGAAATGGGAGTCCAAGAGGTCATCATAGAAGGAAGAACCACTCTGCTTTGAGATTCCAGTGAGATAAACTGGAAAGAGTTTTCTAGGAGGGCGCAGGATGCTCTAAAGGACTTATTAGGAAGAAGTTTTCAATTGTTTTTTTAAAGCTCTAGGTGAAAGTTTACAATGCAGGCGCTGGCTCTCCATTCACTGGTTAGTGTGCATTCTGATTCAGTTTGTCCCTGACAGTCCCTACAATGTACCATAGTTTATCCAGGTTCCTCCCTGCATTTCCAGTTTCCAGCCTCCTCTTCTCCTTGGCTTGGAACCATGTTCTTAAGTTACTCCAAAGATTTAAATGATACTGTCTCCCAAAGTTATAGTTAACATATTGAGGTTGTACAGAGCTTTCAGTTTTTCTAAAGTTTTAGTATCTACTTTCTTTTTTGAATCTTAAAATTCTGGTGCATTAGCTAGAAGAAGCAATCATTTCTAGTTTTTGCTGAGTTCATGGAGACACACGAAATTAATATGTTAGTTATACATAGTGACATGACTAATTAATAAATGACAGCAACTCATTGGCCAGAAGTTTTACATAGAATTATGCTCTATATGCCAGGCTGTGAAATAAGTTTATTTTTCTCCTTTGAAGACTCAAAATTGATAATAATTATACTTTGACATTCTTCTTCCTATATTACCCATAATCTTGGCATTTTCTAATTTGCTCAGTAATTTTAATTTTTGAACATGATTCTTTTTATCTTAAGGCAAACTCAAGTGGTTTGTGTTTTCCTTTTGTTTTTGTTATCTTTTGATCATACCTTTGCTAATTTAAGGACCTGTGGGGGTGGGGGTGTGTGTAGTGGCCTTACAAGTTGGGTTTGATCCGCAGGGTGAGTAGGTCAGAACCACCATCAAACGGAGAGAGAGAGAGACTAGTCTTTTTACTCTTGGGAACAGTCTTTCTGCTCTTGGAAACCCTCATGGGATCACTATGCATAACTTGATGACAGTGAGTTTGGTTTGGTTTTTGTTAATTTGCATCCAGATAGCTGTGACCATAGACCATGATAATGTTTATTTAGTCTGAAAATGGCAGGACCCTGGTGGTGTAGTGGCCACGCATTGGCCTGCGAGGTGCATGGTCAACCTTTGGAAACCACCGGCAGCTCTGAGGGAGGAAGACTGGGTTTTCTACTCCTGTAGACAATTACAATCTCCAAAACTTACAGAGGCTTGCAATGACCTGACGACAGTGAGTTTGGTTTAAAAAAAGAAAGAAGGTAAACATGTCAGTAGTAACTAGTATGGTTATTGACATATATGCTTGGTTGCTGTAATGCATTGTTGTGAAATATTTGTGATGAAGCATTTGGAGTTCAGGGTACAGAATTTTGACATGACAATCTCAAGTTTATGTTCTGGGTGGTTCACTGTGAAATGGAGATAAAATCACTTTGATCACAAGCTTGTTGAGGACTTAGAGCACGTTGTCTTGAAACCTTGCCATGCTTAGAAGTAACCCAGTAGAGAAACCACCTAGACTAGTATGTGTCTGACCTTGACTCGTTGGTATGTAGAGACATAGATTTTACATGGAGAAGAATGCCATCAACAGATCCTGGTTAGACATAAAACCCATGTAAGAAAAGTTACAAAGAAAATGCTTAAGTCTTCAGTAGGTCCAATGTCTTGGAGTTCATGCATTTATTTATTCAACCCGTAGGTATTAAGTGGCACATTTATCAGATACCTGAGTTGAGCTCAGTATTTTACGAAATGTTGGGGATGCAAAAAGTAAAATTGGATGCAGCATCCCCCCTCAAGGAGAATGCTAGTTATACTTTTTATTTTATGATAATTGTATTCTTACATGCAGTTATATATAATAATATCTGTACACCTTTCCCCTTTAACTATATAAGTACAGTATGATTGTATAACCCACAAACCTTCCAGATTCTCCAGTTTTCAGATCTGTGTAATTTCATCACACATGCCCATCTGTGTGACCACTGTTGATAGGCAAAGATCCATCCCATCACAAGATGCTAACATGTTTTTATGCTTTACTTTAAATTTGTATATAAATATAATCATATATACAACATATAGTATAGTACATAGTATGCAATTTATAGTTACTTAATAGTTCTGTGTTGTTTAAAAGCTACTTTATATATTATATAAAGTATATATCATGTTATATTCTGAATATATATTTAAAGCATACACAAATCTATCATATTATATGATATTATATTACATATAAATATAGTTGATACATAGGCATAATATTTAAATAAATATATACACTTATATGGAATATAAATATAATTTGTGGATCCCTCGGACTGCAGAAGCATCTGTTTTGTGATGCTTATGATATTTATCACATTCTTCTCATTTTCCATAGTTCAGCTCTTGCTCATTGTTTATCTGGATGGATATAATTACTTCATCATCAACCCGCCAGTCTTTAAGGATTTTCACAGCTCCCCCACCCCCAGCTTTTATATTGAAGTATGCACCCTATATGTTCAGAGACATGACAGTTTACCAGATTATTTGCATAAAATACATTACAGATAAGTGAGTGGACATGAGCATAGCCAAGTGAGAACTTGACTGCATTTAATAAGAACACAAAATGGATCATGTCTCTTTTCTCCTAAAAGCCTTCAGTTTCTTGTTGCTTACAAGATGACACCTGATCTACTTAATTCAGAAAGTCATCCTTCCTCAGTCTAGCCCAACCCACTTTCAAGAGCCACTGGTGATGCTGCTTTGCCCTTCATCATTCTCCAGAACCTGCTCTCCAGTCTCTGAGCTTGCCTGCACTTCCCTTACTCTTCAGGCCCCTCCCTGGCTTCATCTTAGAGTCAATGTTGTCTTCCTTGCTCACTAACATCCCTCTGAGTTCATTGCTGCCTCTGCAGTTTTTATTTCATCTTCATAACATATATTATGAAATATACTTCTCACTTAACAGATTCAGGAATCATCATCCTGGTGAGCTCAAAATCAGGTCTTCTCATTGAAAACCTCTCAATTATTTAATCTCTTCACACTTTAGCCTTTGGTTTTGGTTGGAGTCAGAACTCTCAAGCTGACTTTGATCTAAGAGACATGAAAGTGGCTTTTCAAGAACTAATGATCACTGATTCATACAATTGTCTGAACAAAATTTTAACTTAAAGAATGAATTTTTTGTGCCAATATTTAAAACCCATGCATCTTTGGTTGTATGAATTCATGGTTTGTTCATGTATTTGACAGACCAAGGTCAGGGATGGATTTTAGGAAGACAGAATAATCAGTCTATAATCCTTCTTCTCAGTTGGAGAAACAGAGCATAAGCCTATAGGTTTAAAATAATGTATTAAGTGCACTTATACCAATTGGCTTATGGCATTAGAAAAGTACCATAAAAGAATCATTCCAGAAAAGGCTTTTTGGAAAAGTGATACCTCAGATGAGTTTTATTAATGGTGAGAAGACATCCAGATAGGGGGACAAAGAGCCAGAGGAATGCATTCTAGAGGGAAGGAAATGACCAAGAATGTAGATAATTACAAAGGGTTAGGCCTTGTCTATAGGTGAGCTTCAAGACTGGGGAGTGTGTTTGGAGTGGGTCAGTTCAGTGACAGCTGTAACTAGTCTGATTGGTTACAGACTTGGTTGTCATCTGTAGAAGTATAGAGGGACAGGTCACTAACACAGTCAGCTTAATCTTCAGGAAAATACACCTGCTCCTCACTCACCAATTATCTTGTTATTTGACATTTTACATATCTGACAATACTGAAGCAGAACTCTCAAGTAATTTATGTATTAAAGACATACACACGAAGCACCAAGATGTGAGGCCAGAGGTCGACTGCCCATGCCGGGGGACTTGGAGGGGCCTTGGTGGTATGGTCGCTATGGAAAACATGCTTCCTTCATTTGGGGACTGAAGCAATCATCTCCCATTTTCAAGTAGCACCATTTTCTAATAACCATGTGGTCTTGGGAACCTAGATATGTCATTAGGTGAGGAGTTGGGTGAACATAGTTTTATTACTTCAGAACTCATAGAGAATATAAGAATTAGCTACACAAAGGAGTTTTAAATTTTCCATGGAAAAATATAAAAAGACAATGAAATTTTCTTTTTAAACTCATATTGGCACATAATCCAAATACCATACATAATGAATCATATCAAGAAGGGTTGTACCATAGTTACTACAATGCTTTTTAGAAAATTTTGTTCTTTTTTCTACTCATTGTTATCAGCTCTCTATTTCCATCAACCTCCCCGGCCAGACTCCCGAGAAACTGCCTGCTGAGAGTCACCTGACCTGGATTTCACAAATCAAAAAAAAAACAAAAAAAAACCCAGAGAGGCAAAAACCAAAGAGACAAAAAAGCTAGGGACAATGACAAATAGAGAAAAATCTCAGTGAAAAGCAGAGGAGAGAATATTTAGAAAAACTTTTAAGATGGGTCAAAAGGAAGATCAAATGATAGGGTGTTAAACTTTAACCTAACTACTTCGGCCATAATCCATTTCCCACTGCACTCTGCATGATAGGAACGCTGCTCACAATCCTGAAGAGACAATGACATTTCCCCACCAACTTTGTAACCCCCTCCCTTGCCCAGTGATTTCGTGTATCCTTAACAACACATGAACCCCTCTAACAGCGAGTTGATTCCAACTCAAAGCGACCCTTTCTAGGGTTTCTCAAGCTGTATATCATTATGGGGTCGGATGCCTCGTCTCCCTTGGAGACTGTGGGGTTTGCACAGCCTACTAGCCTGATGCCTGAGCCCCAGGGCCAGTATCACACCGTCTCTCCTGGCCTTGTACTCTGCAATCTAACCCGCACATGGATGAAAGTTAAAGGCGGGGGAAAATGTGCTCAGTGATTTATTTCTTTTCCTGTTAAGAAAAGATATATAAATTTTCCTAGTTGAGATCCATCTGGTAAATTGGTAATGAAATATATTTTTTAAATTTGCCTAAGCTACTATGCAAATTTTCTTTCCTGATAGCTTCTTATAAATGATATTCCTCTTGAAATGTATAATTTTACCTCCTCAGGTTTTTATAGTGCACCTTCTTCCCCTAACACTTTCCATTTTGATTGTATATGCTTATATCCAAGCCAAAAGTTTCTTTAGACGATTTTCCTCTTTTCTCATTTCCATTTCACAAACTCTAAAATTTCCTTTATTTTACTTACTGAAACATGTATTTCTTTACTGAAAAATAAAACAAATATTTTAAAAACCTACCTAATTTGTATCCCATAGTTGGCCATGTTTGGTCATAGTTGAGTCATGTTTGGTCATAGTTGGTCATAGTTGGGTCATGTTTTGGAAGAAGGAAATGGAGGAATGGAGGCAGACTCGCTTTCTCTACACACCAGAATATAGAACCATGTTTATAAAAACATTTTTATATGATTTATTTATTTATTTATTTATTTATTTATTTATTTTTTGTGGGCATCACTGCTCTCCGGTGGTGGGAGTAGGAGGCCCAGCCCCACTGCTGGAATTGAAGCTCTGTCCCAGTGGGCCGCAGTCCTGCGCACAACCACTATGCCACCGGGGCTCAGCCCACTTTATTTATTTTTAATTCAATTTTAAGAAGTTAAAAAATGAATACAGAGAGGGTTCTTGTTATTAAAAACAAAAAGAACATTATCCACTGCAGGTCTCATTTTTATTTCATCCTTTGATTCACAAATAAATTAGATAAAATGAGCTGGGTTTTCTCCCGGCTCTCGCTCTAGATCCGAGTGTTCTTCCATGGCCCCTGATGTCCTTGTGTGTCAGGGAGAAGCAGAACCTGAAGTTGATCATATGATTGTGTAAGAAATGACAAATTTAATGTCAGGAACACAACATGTTTACTAACCAGTGGGCATTACTGAAGTTATTCCATTACCCCACTCCCCTTTTTTCTTAAGTTTATTGAGATAGAATTAGTATATAACAAATGCATGTAGTATCAGTTTATAATGTGATGACTTTTGATAAATGTGAGCCACTTAACACATGTGATCATGAATTTCCTTCTGTTTCCACACCTGATCATAGATACTGCATCCCAGCTCCACCCCTGCAAGTTTTCTCACTGTTCATTCCCAAAACAAGGGCTCACTGCCATCAAGTCAATGGTGACTCATGGTGACCTTTAGGACAGGTAGAACTGCCCTTGTGAGTTTCTGAGACTAGCTCTTTATTATTTTTTTTTATAAATAATTTTGCTGGGGGCTTGTACAGTTTGTCACCATCCATTCATCCACCCATTGTGTCAAGCACATGTTTACATTTGTTGCTCTCATCACTCACTCTCAAAACATTTTCTTTTTACTCGAGGCCTTGAAATCAGCTCCTTGTTTTCCTCCTTTCTTCCCATTTCCCCCCTCACTCATGAACCCTTGATAATTCATAAATTATTATTTTGTTGAGACTAATTTTTTTTATTTATTGGTTTTATTGACATATCTTACACAATCCAATGTATCCATTCACATACAATTCTGTTATTTAGTACCATTGAGTGGAGTTATACAATCATCAATACAATCATCAATACAATCAACAGCTCTTTATGGGAGTAGAAACCTTTGTGTTTCTCCCACAGAGTGAGAGCAACTGGTTTTGAACCACTTACCTGGCAAAGTTAGCAGCCAACCATGTAACCACTGTGGCACCAAGGTCTCTCACTATTTCTTCATTCATTCTCAAACTTTGCAAACACAGAATTTTACTGTTTATACCTTTTGTGTGTGTTTTACATACACATATAGCTTTCCGTAATTTGTACGCAGATTTACCCATGACATTAGTTGCAGTCACTACTAATTCCCCTGTTTCCTCCTTGAGCTTCCCTCTACCATTCTTCTTGTTTCTGACTTGGCCTCCACCCTACCTTCTCATTCTTGGTTTGAAGGAAATGTTTCCCTTTTGATCTTATGTCATTTGATTATTTTATGAAGCACATTCTTCAAGGGTGTTATTGTTTATTTCACAGGACAGGTATGTGAGACGTGGTTTCTGAGCATATCTTGCAATTCGGTTTAAAAGGTCTTTGGGCAATAGTCTTGGGGGTTTCTTCAGTCTCTTCCAACCAGTAATTTTTTGGTTTTGTTTTGTTTTTTGTTTTGTCTGCTTCCATTTGAATTGTGTTCTGCACTTCAGCCTGTTCTAACTAGGATCTTCCAGTGTATACTTGTGTACTGTAACTTCTTTCCTGATGTCTTGGGAATTCAGCCATTTTGTTGCATTGATATTAGTGAATGGTAGGTTTCATTGCTATTGTACGCCACCATTTTCTATCCATTTATCAATTATGGAAATTTGATCTGTGGTAATTTTAGGGAAATTATGCTGTAATGTCCTTTTATGGAAAATGCTTTGTGTGGACCTATGCTTTCATTCTTAGTACCTTTTGAGAAGTAGAAAGGTTGGGATGAGTTGGACTCTCTCATGCCACTATTACCAAGGTAGATGCCTTCCAGTTAGGCCACATTTTTCGGAAGTATTTGGTTCTGTTAGTCTTATAACTTTTAGCTATTATTACATGTGTAAGGAAATTAAAATCATCAATCTACTTTATAAGAGTAAAAGAAATCTTAAAAGCTTTATAATCTAGGTTGTGACATGGAATGTAGTGATGTCAGAATTAGCATATTCCTTAATAAGTATGAAACACTTTAACAATGCTAATTTACTCTTTACAAATTTTGATCACTTTGTATTTGTTTCAGATTCCCATTGATGCTTTTATAAGAGATATAAACAGATTAAGTCCTTGTGTATGTATGTGTGTGTATCTGTAAGCATGTATTTATTCTAAGTATTTTGTTTGCTTTAATGTTATAAAACAAATTTACCTTTTTTTCATCGATTTCTGTGTCCCTTTAAAAATAGTTTTAACTGCTGCTAATGATTGAAAATACCTGTATGATTAGGTAATCAGAAGACTGGGTCAGTTAAATGGGGAATCAAGTTTTTATATAGACTTTCTTTTTTAATTATATTTTCAGATGTTTACCAATTTTGTGCTGGAGTTTAACTGATAAAGTCTTCACTATAACTTTTTTTGGGGGGGCATCGCTGCCCTCTGGTGGTCATGGGAGCTATCCAGCGCTGCTACTTGGAGCCGCTGCTAGATTTGAACCGCAAGCCCGCGGACCGCAGTTCCTCACTCAACCACTTACTGCACCGGGGCTCAGCCCTCACTATAATGTTTTTATTTGAGGGTGATAAGCATGCCCATTTTTAAAGGCCAATAATTCATAATTTCCAGTTCCAATAATTTACTGAAAATTTGTGGTTAACATCAAGGAAATCAGCTGATATTTTGTACCACTGGGCTTGAAAACGAGAAGCCCATTTACTTACTTCATATGTTCAGAGAAGAATGAGGTAGTGAGCTACTCATCCAAATGTGTAATCAAATCTTCCTACTCAGCATTCAAATAATACTTTGTACTCTCATTTCACAGTACTTGCTTGTGACTCTTAATGTACTGTTTAAAGGTAACAAATCTGCAAAGACTTAGAAAACAATAAAATACATTGAACATTAAATCTTTACTGAGCATAGTTTAATCTTGCCCTTATGGAGCAAGCACTTTATAATTTTATGGTTCCTAAGAATTGTGATGCTAGTTATTATGTTGGCTAAGAGTAAAAGTGATGGAGAATCCAAAGCACATGCTAATAAAATGTTAGAATGTTGAGAGGTTAATAGCAGTTTACCCACACACATCACTTTATTTAAAAATATATTTTAGTTGTTTTCTAGCCATTTTTTCTCTTCCTTGACTTTCCTCCTATCCTTATTGACTCTGAATATATACATCACTCCCGCTTCCTTTAGAGCAAAATATATATTATATAATACATACATACATACACATATAATTTTAGGTTTTCTCTGTGTGAAAACCATGACAAAGTGATTTTATAGCCAGTTCTGAAAGTGACTAAATTTGACAACAATTGTATTTTATGACAACCTCTGCTTTCATGTCCCTAAGCTACTTTCATATCATCATAATTTTTTTTACCCCAAAGATGAACAATTTCTTATCTCTGCATTGGCTGAAAACAAATCCCTTTCCCAGGAATCCATTTAAATGGAGGAGAGCATGCTTCACTTAAGTCACCAGAGCCTTTAACACCTTAACTCTATAATATTCAATTTTTCACTCACCAAGAACCAAAGCAGCACCCCCACCCCCACACCACTCTGAACACACACACACACACACACACACACACACTTTTTTTTTTTTTAGTGGTCGTGTTCACAAGGGTTGGGGAAGAATTAGCATTACAGAACTAAACCAGATTACTGGGGAATGTGAATTAGATTTAGTAACAGATGGTGCTGTGGAAATTAAAGGTTCTTTGCGAATGGAAGCGACAGCCGCTTGCCTCTGCTCTCTCTGTCTTTCCCGCGCGAGCACTTGATAGACGGGTATAAATCACAACAATCCTGTCTTGACAGCCAATTTCGAGAATTTGATCTGGTTAAAGACATGGCTTTCCTGCTCCACTCACTGAAACCGGCTTCTATTTTATTTCTACACTGCACCTTGTCATATTCAGAAAAGCAGACTCACCTGCCTCCCTTTAATGAAATTTTTCTTAATTACCGTTTTAGCTCTTTAGTGTTAATTACTTTTCCATTTAGCTTGAATTTTTGCCATATCTCTGAGGGACTTTCCCCCCCTTTCCCACCCCCCTTCCTCCCCTCTCCATTCTTTCTCCTCATGCATATGCTTTTGTTTTTCCGTATAAGAAAAGGGAAAGATTGTTTCATAGACTGCAGCCCTTCTCAGAGGCACATTGTTCTGAGAATCATAGTGAAACCTGAACCATTATTTTTTTATAAAGTAAAAGACTCTCATGTGATGGGGTAAAGTTGCCGACTCAGAAATGGTTTTTCAAGTGCTAGGAGCTATTACCCCAAATAACAAATATTTCAATACAGTTGCCCCCAAATAAGCAGTACCAGTCTCGGGGTGGGGGAGGGCAGGGGGTGGGGAGGGGGCTAATAAAGTCTATAGCCTCTCGGCTCCCTCTGCTGAAATAAATTCCACTGTGTAAAAGGGACGTGGTCACGATATGGCAGAACCCGTGTGTGTGCTGACCTTGTGATGATCTACGAAACCAGAATGAGTGTGCGGACTTCAGAGGGAGAGACGAAAACCTCTCTTGGATTGTGAGTCTCCATCCCATCCCGCCCCCTAGGCTGGACCAGCCCGGGAGATGGGTCACTAAGGGTGCCTCTCACTAATCCCCACAGCACTTGGGCTTACCACAGGGGGAGGAAATAGAAAGGGGGCAAATGGGGGAGAAGGGGTACCGCTCGCCCCCTTAAAAAAAAACTTCCAAGAGACGATTCTTTGAGCAAGAGGAACTAACAGTTGGTAGAAATGAACTTCCTACTGGCAGTCAAATCAAATGTAGTCACAACTCAACGGCTCCCCGCTGCTTGCTGACAGCGTGGTGTCACACACTGGGACAAACATTCACTTAAACACTGATTGCGGGGAATTGCCCTTTCCGCCAGCCAGCGCCTCCCACCACCACGGAACGAGCAGAAAGAACCATTTCTAGGAAAAGTCAAGAGTCCCTGCTCCCCACCCGCAGACAGATCGGGGCTCTGGCTGTGCTCTTGTGGTCCACTGAGGGTGGGGAGGTGGGAGGAGGGGGTGTTTTTCCCTTGGATGCTGCTGCTGCATTGTCCCTGTTCTAGAGGAAGTTGTTGGTGGAGTGACTCCCAGGCACACGGGCACGCGCACCCCCCAGCCTCTGCACAGGCAATGCAGCTCAAAGAAAGTGCAAGGTCGTGCCATACATAGCCCTTGCTTGCCGCAGCCTCATCTGAATTACAGGCCAGTGTGACTTTTATTTGATTCGAGTGTTCCTATTAAAAAAATACATACATATGTCATAAGAATAAGCAGAAGCTACTTTAGAAAGTCAATGGGTGGACCCTTTCAATGACAAGTGAGAAAAGCAAGTAAACCTTTCCAGATTCAGGAGAGACCACCCCACCCCTACCCTTTAGCACATGTTCCTAAGAAGATGGGCTTCGGGGGCGGGAGAGGAGAGAAGACTTTTAAGCAAGCTCTGGGAACTCTGCTGTAGCATTTTTAGCAGTGTTTGGCAAGTAATATTTAGACTTTACTTCCCGCCCCCGCCCCTCCAGCTTGTTTCTTTGGAGACCTCGAATGTGACAAGCACGCAGCGTCCCTCTGATGGCCTTTATGGCCTTCTCCACATGCTGTAGCAGAACTGCAATCCTCCCTTTCTTCAATCCCATCACTTCAATCCTGCCTCTGTTCTATGATGCAAATGAAATGTAGGGGTCCAAATATGTTGTTTTCCCTCGCCTGCGAAGGGTGACGTGTTTTTAGCCTTATCTTCTTTTGAAGCAACTACCTGAATGTAATAGCTTAAAAGGAGGAGAAAGGAAGACTTTTTCTAAGCATTGATCGATAGCTGATTACGTTTTCCTGCTGGCCTCTTAACTTTCCTCCTGCCTCCCTCTTTCCCCTTTCCACTTTCAGCCAAGTTAGACCAGATACCAACAGACTGTAATTGTAACCTCAGCTAGCCTAGACCACCTAACAGCTGCATTTGCATCCAGATGTTAACTACTGCAGACTAAGCTATTACATTAAAAGTATACATAGAGTTTTACCAGCTGTCCAGCAGGGAAAATGGTATAGTTTATTAGCTGCAATTTTTCGATGAATCTTCTAGTGTAGAAGGCCTCCTGTGGACCTGTAGCAGTTTTAGATGATTCCTTCTCAGCATTTTCGATTTTCTCACCACTGGGTGCTTTGCCCAGTTTGGGAGTTTTATACACTTCAAGTGAACTGTGGAGGCAGCCGGTTTACTGGGAATGGCAAGAACTTTTCCAAACTTTATTTCCTTAATGAATAAAGGGTGACATCCATGATATCATCTCACAATCCCAACATCAAATTCCGATAGCATCTTCTCCTCCCTTTTAGTGAAGCAAAAAAGAATAGGACAGGGAAATAACAGGCCACTCGAACATTCATTGACCTGGATTTGATTTGTGAACTGTGTCACTGTTTTGTGTGTGTGTGTGTGTGTGTGTGTGTGTGTTTTAAAGCATTTGTATTCCTCCATCATAATTTGTAAAGGTAAGTGCCTAGACTTCCCATGGTCTGAAAGTACGTGCATTCCGTCAGGAACGACATGCTCTGAAGTGATCTTCATTTCATTGTCAATCCCCTCCTGTTGTGCTGGCGTCTTCTCATCTGTGTGCTCCTTGACGGCTTGAAAATGGAATTGTCTGAACACAAGAAAACTTTATTGATCCATATTTCTGTTTGAAAGACTAGAGATTTGTAGAGGTAAAGTGACGATTTCTAAAGAAAGCTTGCTGCTCACGGCATAGTAAATCTCTGAATATGTGCTCCCTCTGGCATTGAAGGTAGGTAGCCAGTGTTGAAGCCTTAGGTAGCCATAGATACTTTTTCGTCCCATGTCTGTTCTCCTTCCTTTGCAGTGTCTGTCCACACATCTGCCCCAGAGTTAGCTCTTACTACCCGAGGGATGGGGGCCTGAGCAACACTTGGACATGGGACCGCTCAGTGGTTTGATTCAAGGGTGCACTATTCTGAAGCTCCTGTGGCCTTTAGATTTTAGGTTTCCAGGAGATCACTTGGGCAAAGCCAGACATATTCTTGGGAATAAGAGATATAATGTGGGTTTTACCATCTGTTGGACCTCTGCGTTTCTCACTAGGCCTTTCTAGAGAGTCTCTGCTTAGCGTAGGTATCCTGTGCTCAAGTCCTGGTGGCGCAGTGCTTACATATTGGGGCTTTTGCAAGGTCAGCAGTTCAAAACCACCAGCACTTCTCAGGAATAAAATGAGTCTTTCTGTTCCGGTAAAGAGTTAACAGTCTTAAGGGCCTGCAGGGATAGTTCTACCCTGTCCTAAAGGGGTCCCTTTGAGTTGTAGTTGACTCAATGCTAGTGAACTGTGCTTGTTTATTTCTAATGTCATCAGTGGTTCTGAAACTAAGTAAGTTGCATTTGGGTAAGTAAATATGTACAATTGTTCAAACCCTTTATTTCCCTCAATAATATTGATTACATGGCAGAAGTTTGCTTAAGCCCAATGGTATCACCGCCCCCCCCCCCAACTGTTAACAATTCTTGAGTGCAATCTGTTTAATCGCTAATAGCCATCATCAGTTAAATATCATGTTAGTTATAAAGTAATATCATAAGAATTGATTTGGACTTGGCAGTGGAGGGGAGCGCTCCCTTCAAAGCTGCTGTAGATGATTAGCCAGAGTTTCGAGCAGAATCCTGCTTCATATAAACTGTGTGTGTGTTTTATGGGCTTAGAGCTACTCTCTATTACGCGAGTGCCCATTATATTAAAAGAAAAGCTCAGACAGTTAATTATGCAAAACATCATGTATGAAATCACCCAGCATTAGTATGCATTTAAAAGTTTTATTGATCTGCCAGCAGTTCACTTGCTGGAGGTAGAGCTATAAACAAGGGATGCTCACCTCCAGATTGAAATAGGTCCAAGGAAACAAGCGAGGATGAATTGCACCACAAAGCTCCTCTGCGTCAGATCGAATCCTTAAATACAGAAGCTGCCAGCAAGCAGCATGCACAACTCATAGTGATACCACAGGACCATTTCTTTTCCCATTCATAAAGTTGATCCACCAGGAAGTGTAAGAAGTAACTGGGCTCTAGCAAAGGAAGCAACTACAATTCTCTACATCTAAGAGATTCTGCATAGTTCAAAAAAGGCTTTCAGCAGTGACCTCTGGCTTGCCTGGTCATAGGGAAGGGAAACAAACACTGGGCCCTCTGTGGGTACTTTTGACTGCATACTGGCTTTCGACACCGCTGATGCTTGTGAGTCAGGCTTCTCATCCTGCTAGGTGTCTTCTCGTGCCACCTCTCTCTGTCTTTATGCCCAGCCATGAATATTCTCTGTGCCCCTCTCTTTGTTTAAGCACTGTGGATGAGGGGGAGACACAGGAGTGTGAAAGTGTTCAGTTATCACAGTGCCTAGAATTGGAGGATTCCTGGGACATGGGACACTCAAGGCTTAAACAAGAGTGATGAAGGGGCAACCTCCCAGTGAAGGAAATTTGGACAAAAAGTCGTTTTTGTCACCGGAGACAGGATTTCAGCAGAGTCCTTCCTGGTCATGGTATAGTCCTCAGGCCTGAAGTTTTAATGCATGAAACTTATGGCATGAATTTCCTCTCAACGGACAGCATGCATGCATTTGCTCTGGATTTGCTCTTAGAGGGAAATGTACACAATTGCTTCCTCATCTTCCCGGAACCCTCTGACATCTCTGGTCAATAAGGCAGTCACCAGCTTTGGAGGGTAGCAGCTTGCTTGCTTTTGTTCTTGATGAAATATGTTGAGTGCAACATACCGGTTATCTGTCCCAAAACTTGGAAAGAAGCCATTGTGATCTTGTTCTATAGAAATCTGTTCCATTAGATTGGTATCAATGCTGATTAAAGAGAGCCAGGGTTGTCCATACATGCACATGCTTATGTGTGCATGTGTGTTTTAATCTTTCTGAATGTTTGGGTCATTCTTCCTTGACAATTAATGATCTCTTTCTGTTAGGTTAACAAGGCAGACCTTAAGATATTTCTTATTAAAAGGAAAAATCCTTTCTCTTCCTTCTCCAACTAAGCCAGTGTACCTTAATGCAATGATGATATGTTAGACCCAGCAGTTGTCAAAGCATCGTATTACTGTGATGCCATAATGACACCCTGTCTCTGTAAAGTAGTCATGTTTTCTCAAATCACACGTTGCTCCGTTGATTTCTGACATGACACTTCATTCGGCTGCTTTCCCGTTCTTCAGCATCACCATTCTCTGACAATAGCAGCTGGTGCCCATTTTGTTACTAAGTGATTCACATTTTGCCACTTTACGAGAGTGCAATTAGTTGAAGCAGGAGGGGGAAGAAAACCTCGTTGTAAAGTAGCATGCTTGAAGTTGTAACTCAGGCTGCACTGGGAACTGCTGGGGTCATGGGCTCTAAAGGCCCGGCTTGCAGGAGATGCAGCTCCAATCTTGGGAGACATTTTTGTTGACGTAAAAGGTTTGCAAAAAACAAAGCAAAAGCTATAGGCTACTAAAAGCTTTTTATGTTTTAAAGCAAAGTATAGCAAATCCAAATAGAGCAACACTTAACTATCGATTCTGGTGATTTTTGGATGGCAGAGAACCAACCAATCCATCTAGGTTATTACCCTTGTTCAAACAGGTAGTGACTAGGTGGGAAAACCTTGCTTTCTAATGTAGACATCTTCGGGTCAGACCAGAGGAGCCAGCAAGGGAGGGACTGCGCGTCCCCCTCAGTATTTGTTAATTTTCCTGTTTCATAGCTTCAGTGTCCTTAGATGAAAAGATTTGGATATTAATTTTATAGAATCTTCAGAATTTTTAGTGGTGACAGGTACCTTTCCAGACTCTTAAGGATGACAAAGAAGAAAATAAAATGGTGACTTCTTTAGTGGACATTCATTTAGCCTATTAAGGTGTCCATGATGGGTCTAGGGATAATAAACATTTCAGAATAAGAATTGGGAAAGTCTAAGAAGATTTCCACGTTCCTTATAAGAATTTTATATCACATCTTTCAATGGGGAAATGAAGTGGCAAATAAGGTCAAGTTTGGTGTATATTTCATTTGCCGAACGAAGGACAGCTGTTTGGTAAGGACTTAGATTATGATTAAAAGGTTAATGTTAGGTAGGTGAGCATCTAGAGCATTATTGCTGTTAAAATGCTCCACAGAGGCATTGTCTAAGTTGAGGTCCCTTCTGTGGTTAGGTAAACCACCTTGGACAAGGAAACTGGCTGGTAGCATTTTAAAGTCCTGACAGTTCATCCAAGATCTCCCATCAGTCTGCATCACAGTAGACTCCACAAAACAATTATGCTAGCTAAGTGTAATATAATTTGACTATGCACTTACAAATGATTTCCCTGTTTTTCCACATAGAAATCATTCTCATTCTTCTTTTCCTTTCCATGTTTCCTGTCCTTGCTCCCTCCCTGACACACACATGCACAGAGTTAATGAACTTTCCAAAAATTACATTGTAAGTCTTCTAGCATCCTGGTTCTTTCGCTGACCCTCAGTATCTAACAGCAGAGATACGTTTGATCCACCCCTGGACTGATCTTGGGCTGGGCTAGAAACCAGGCTTCCTATGTTGCAAGTCTGAAAGCTGGAATGATTTAAAACTGTATGGCAGATTGTTTTGAAAAAGCTTTTTGAGAGCACTGAAATTTCCTTACCCCGGGAGGGGTGTTAAATCCCTCAGATTTCAATTCTGTTGTGGAAAGTCAGTGTTACTCTTGGCATAGTTATTTCCTTGTCTTCCCCCTCCAGTTCATGTCAGGGCGTTCCTTAGTAGTGGTGTGGGGGAGGGGAAGGACGCTCCTGGGAGGACCGGCCTTATTACCTTGTGCTTCCCATCATTTCTTTTAAAGCAAGAGAGCAGCTATAGCAAGGCTATACTATAAATATTTCCCCTGTTTCCCCCATGCATATTATTTATATTCGTAACTTTTCACTAAATTTGAATTTTTATTAATCTAATGTGACCTAAAATTTCTGCGTTAACAGCATAACCTGGAATGGGACCTCTTCTCTTTGGCAACAGATAAAGCCATCATCTTGAAAATGGCTCTTTCTGACAAAAAGGTGTTCTTTTGAAATAAAGTCTTATACACTACATTCCTCTTAGAGTTAATGTGAATTTTAGTGCCTCTAATTTTAGATTGAAGTGAAGTCCAGAATAAAATCCACCAGCTGACAATTGAATTTATAGATAGTTGTGAATATTTCAGGCTTGAATAATAGAGCTGTAGAATTTCAGAGACAGAGAGGGAGAGAATTAGAAGCTGCTATAGTTTTAGGGGATAATGTGATGGTGTCTAGGCAGCGTTCAGTGTAAGGAGCTAAGTAGTAATTAGAGAGCAACTGTCTTCTTCCAGAGGTTCTGTTTAGGTGACTCTGAAAACCTGGAGGGGAGAGGTAGGGGGCATTCAAGAAGGGTGCCCCTGTGACCGGGATGGTGGTCTCTTTTGACTCATGGGCAAGGTGTGGGTGTGTTTGCAGATAAATTGAAACCGTATATAAGGCAAGGCTAAAAAGCATTACTGGGGTTCTAGTTCATACACACAGTATTATTCCACACAAGATATGTTTAATCCTGTCTGTGTGATTAGTGGGCGACTTGGTTTAGTCTCATGAAGGCACCTTCAAAGAAAGGTTCAATGGAAGCAGGGATTTCCAAAGGAATCTGCTGGGCCAGTGAAATCCGAAGCAGAGAGGGCAGATCACAGGAAGTATGGAGACCATGTTGGGGTAGCCTTGATAAAATATTTTGAGGAACACAGGACAAGCTTGGGGACATATTATGAAGAAGTTTTAAGAAAATTGAATACTGCATGGGTGAGCTAACTGCCAGGAGTTTCATGGTCTTTTTTTTCTCCCCATACCCTACCTCTTACACTCAATCAGGACAATGCACCTATTTCTGCTTTGAGTGAAGTCAGCACCATTCTGTGAGAATTTCTTTGGGAAACTTTATTTTCTCCACCTTGTATCCCTGGTCTCGTCCAACTTCTTTTATTCCCAGTGTTCAAATACCATAGAAAAGGGACACACTTTGAGTCCCCAGAGCATGTCAAATCCACCCTTTTAATGCAGTATACATTGAAGAGGGCAGAATTATTTGCGGAAGGTTTAGAAGGGCGGGAACACTGCCATCAAGAGTGTAGCGTCCTAAATGGAGGGTGTGTTGAGAAAGAATCATTTCACATGTTGGTGTTTTTGTTTCATAAAGATTTCAACTTTGTAGCCATACTTTGCTTTACTTTAGCTTGCTACTTCTCTCCTTACTTCCTCTGCTTAGAAACAACAACACCAAATACATGTAAACACTGTTTAGAACTCTACTTTGGTCAGGAAACATCTCTGCTCTGAACTTTGGGGTGAGGGCTGAGTTTTAATCCCTGGTACACTGACTCATAGCTGGAGGCTTTTTCAGTAAATCTTGTGGCCCATCAGGCTCACGTGTAATGCCTCCCCCACACAAAGGGGCTTTAGGGGTGGAATGACTGCACTTCATAAAGTGCTCAGCTCAGTTGCCTGGCGTACAATAAACACTCGAAACACAGCAGCACTAACTGTTTCCACCAGGCAAAAGACGGCCACAGAAGCAGTTGTTCATGTCTGCCGAGAAAACTATGCAAATTGGAACACAACACCTCCATGTATTCATTTACGGTCCAGCAGCCATAACTTATGTAGGAGACGCTGTTGCCCCTCCCCCGGGCGCGCCTGGCAGCCTTTACTTCCGGATTTCCTTGCTTCCGTTGCGCTCCTGGCAACATCATGGCCAGTGACTTTGTCAGAGAGCTGACGGAGCATCCCTATTTTTCAGGGACCTTTAACAATACGCATCTGACATGTAAGCATCGGTCACTCAGCCAAGGACTGGACCACAAACAGGAGGGTGGCTTCCCCAGTGCTCCTTGATCAAGAGGGGTCTGATTTTAGAAAGGCAGGAGGAAAAGCCGGAAGGAATAAAATCCGGTGTGACAGGAGAAGAAAGAGAAGAGGTGGCAGAGGACCGATAGAGAAGAAGATGATGGTGACCTGTGGTCCAACAGCTTGCAGCAATTCTCTTCAGGGAAAAAAAAATAAAGGAAAAGCAAGAAGCAGTGTCTGGTAGACAGATGGTGAAAGAGTTAATTGTCACAGCTCTGAGAAATTCTGTGCCAAAGAGAGGCAAGGAGAGCGACCATGTTTTAGTACCCTAATAACTTCTAACTCGAGTCTAAGATCATAATGTATGTGCGAGCAGTCCAGTAATTATAAGGTAATAAGTGAAGTGGTGGTGTAAGTGCTCTAAATTAAAAGGAATTCGCAGGGCTGCTGTAAGTCAGCGCCGACCCGCTTTCTTTCAAACGTTGACTGGAGGAAAGTGCTTAGCCCAGAGTGCAAGCAGGGAGACAAGGAGAGCGATCTATTAATTACAACGCTCATTAACAGTGACGGCGACAAGGCAGCAGATGCCGAAGGGAGAGGATGCCGTGGTTCAGCCTGGGGAGGGGCGCTTTTCTCCCGCTATTTTTTTTTTCCTGTGAGAAGGACCACGCACACATGCGGGTGGTGGGCAGTAAGATGGCATTTTTGCGAATTTCTCCTTCCGACATCCTGTTCTCACTGTAGGTCAAAAAGCAGGAGAGACAAAAGTACGCCAAGAAATACAACCCAAACAGAGCACCATTTCCAAAGTGAAATCTGTGTGTTGAGCAGCCCCCCCTCCTCCCTGTTTGCTCTTGACTTTCGTTCTGTAATCTTTGTTCATGAGAGCGCTTCCTTGGAACAGTTTTGATGTGAACATTCCCGATCAGCATTTCCGCATTTTATTTTGGTTTTAATATAAGCCCAACAGCCAGGGAGTGAGGGTAGGAGTGAGAGCGTGACATTTGTGCGATGATAAAACATCATCAGATTTATAGTGAAAAAGATAATTGCATCCTGTTGGTTATACTGTGAAGACTCCCCCAAATTCTCGTGAATGACTATTACCCAGTGGGATTCCCATAAATCAACTTTCCACTGGGAAGCAATTATCTAAGCCCTTCTCAAAACTGTCCCCTCTTCCTTCTATCGTGGGCTCTTTCAGAAGGGTTTTAAGACTTTGCTAACAGGGGGTTTGCACTATGGTGAAGCCCAAAGGAAAGAGGACCAATTATATCTTTTCATCTCATTACCTTTTCAGAAATCCAATCACAAAGAAAGAGGGGTGATGTGTTTTTTCTAGATAAGAGAGCTAGTTTGTCAGATTAGATGCTTAATCATATTCCCTTTCAGGATGTCTGGTGTTAAAAGACAAAAAGGAGAGCGAAAGGGAACCCTCACAAATCTATCTCTCTGGATAAAACTTGATCTATTCCTACTTAGTTGAATGTAAAGTGTCAGATTCACCGACCCATTGTCAACCTGAAGGTTTAAATGGATTCTTGGAGTCATCTCACACACACACACACATATTCGCGAATGCTGGTGATCGGCTCCCTAAGTTCTGTGGGCTCTAGGATATATAAAATCTTTAATGTTGACTCGGATCTTATATGTACATGTTGCCAAACAGCTATGAGATGGAGCCATTTAAATAAAGAAATGACGTGATTGGAGGAGATGTCCCTGATGTGTCTTCATCCGATCGATAAAAGACACAGTGTGCTTAGGGAAGCGTGCTGACAAACCACAATTCCAGAGCGGAGGACTCATCTGTTTAGTCTTAAAAACAAAAGTTTGCATAAGCCCGTAATGAAATGTTCGCCACTTCTGAACGCAGACAGGAAAGCAGAACAAATATACACAAAAAGTCTCAAAATAGAGAGGACTTTGCAAAACACTGCCTTTTCCATTGATAGATTTCGAATCCAGTGAGCTGATTTAGATATTGACAGGGGTTCTTGAAGAGAAAGGCAAAATAAAGGGAATTGGACCCTTTAGAGCTCTTGTTTATGACCTGTCTGGCTGCTTTGATGTAACCTCATCATGCCCTTATGCTGAGTACCCTCTTGTAGAACAAGAGATATTGACTAGAGAATGAATGATGTGGGGTCCCCAGCCCTTTGGAAGCTCTCTCAAAGAGCAATGTCTTTAACATGGGAATTCTAGGTTTCCCTGCCTTCCGCTTTTGCAGTTCAGCATCTTTTGATTTCTACCTCATTTGCTCCCTGTGTTTGACACTCTTGCTCTTTCTCCTTTCTCTCTCTCTCTTTCTCTCTCTCTCTGCCCGATTTCAGGCTTCTCTGCAGAATGTCAAACAAAGATCGACACATTGATTCCAGCTGTTCGTCCTTCATCAAGACGGAACCCTCCAGCCCCGCCTCCCTGACGGACAGCGTCAACCACCACAGCCCTGGGGGCTCCTCCGACGCCAGTGGGAGCTACAGTTCAACCATGAATGGCCATCAGAATGGACTTGACTCGCCTCCTCTCTACCCATCTGCTCCCATCCTAGGAGGGAGTGGGCCCGTCAGGAAACTGTATGATGACTGCTCCAGCACGATTGTTGAAGATCCCCAGACCAAGTGTGAATACATGCTCAACTCCATGCCCAAGAGACTGTGCTTAGTGTGTGGCGACATCGCTTCTGGCTATCACTATGGGGTGGCGTCCTGTGAAGCCTGCAAGGCCTTCTTTAAGAGGACAATTCAAGGTGAGTGTTGGATCTGGGAAGAGACCCTCTCCTCTGGCCACCCCACTTGATGGGTCTTGCAGTTGTTGTTTCCCTGTATTTCTGTTCCTTCAGAGAAGCATCAGAGTCCTTATAGTTTCTTAAATACAGGATGATGTCCATGCACGATGACAGACTGTGAATGGGCTCAGCCGCCAACACAAAGATTGGTGGTTCTAGTTCACCTCGAGGTGCCCGAGAGGAAGCACTGCTGATGCACCTTTGACAAATCAGCTCCTAAAAGTCCTGTGGTGCACAGTGCCATTCTGATACACGTGGGGTCACCAGGCATCAGAGCGGACCCAGGTGACCATAAAACAGAGAGACTAGCATTGAGAGGAGAGAATTTCAGAAGAAACTCCCCATCCCCCCCATTCTGAATTCCAACTAATGGAATGAAAATAACCTTTGCGTGGTGGGTTTTAAAAAGCATCACTATTATTAGAGTGATATGTGTGAGCAGATCACATGCAATACCCAGTGCTCTCCCTGCCACCACAATTCTTCTCATAGGTACATGGACATTGTCGTACTTTAGACTAATTGTTTATCTGAATCATCCGAAGACCTTGTGAAACCATGGATTACTGGAACCCATCTGGAGTGGGAGAAATTGTAATTGTAAAGTTCTCCCAGGTAATACAGATGCTTCTGTGTTCCAGAGTTAGACTTTGACAACTCTCCTTTCCTTAGATCGACTTACCCACTCACGTTCTGGGTTTAGCATCCAGTGTCACAAACTGGTATGGGCTTAGCTGCTGAGAGGTTGGTGGTTTGACTTCACCTAGAGGTTCCATTGGGGGTGGTATGGTGGGTGTCTTGTGGTCTGCCTGTGTGGGTGACAGTTGAGAAAGCCATAGGGAGAGTTCATCTCTTGTCATACCAAGTTCCGAGTCAAAATCATCAAATGACACTTACCAATCACAACCCTATTATCCTCCCCAACCTTAATGAATAAGTACAAAAATCCCCCTGAGTCTACCAGTGAAATTGCACCAAATTATAAAATATATCTCCAACAGATGTGCCAGTCATATCTCCAGACCATACTGGATCTCCAGATTTATCGATAACTTTATTAAAGTCCATGTAAAAATGTAAGAAAATATGATTTTAAATTGTTTGTTGCCTCTTTAAACATATCCTGAAATAGAGAACTCAACTCATGGAAAAGCAATAAAAAAGAGGTAGGTCCATTAATATTGCTACTAGGGTTCTCCTCCATAAATGCAGGGATTTATTATAAAACAGACACATTTAAAACTGTGTGATCAGAAGATAGCTGCAGACAAGTTCTGTTGCTAGCACAGCTTAAGGTGCCTTGAATTAAAGTGTCCAAATCAGTGGCTATGAGGAGATCTACTAAACCAATTAAATTCAAGGCAGATCAGCCAGTTTAGAAGATTTGGTAACTGTTTTCCGGAGGGGGGGGCAGGGGAGTAAAAATTATGAGATTTACTAATTTTAAGATGTTTGGTTGAAACTGGAATGCTTCATTGGTGAGAAAAAAGCTAAGGAAATGGGCATTTCCCCCTCATTATGACAATACACATACCTACTCATTCTTCAAAGATACCAAGAAATATCCCACAATAATTTCATTCAGAATGGGAAACCTTACCCCTCCCTTCCTACAGCCTTGATTCTGCCTCCTCGGACTTCTTTTTGTTCTTAAAATTCAAAGAACATTAAAAATGAACAGGATTTGAGTCCCCCGAGGATGCCCACACTGCCATCTGATATAGTGTAGATCAAAGAGTGCTGAATTCTTCAGAGAAGTGTGAGAGATATGGAAACATCACCTTCAGAAGTGTAGAGTCTATTTGGAGAACAATAGCTTCTATTGTAACAGCAAAATCGTGACTCCAGGGTGGCCAGGCAGTGCTCTTGGAGAACTTGAAAGAGGGAAAATGTATTAACTGGAGACCCAGAGGAACTAGAAGATCTGGGTCCTGAATGTCAGGTGGGCGTAGCTTTTATACTTTATCTGTAGGAATAAGGTCACAGAAGCAGAAGAGGTCACAGAAACAGAAGAGTCAGGGATTTCTAGTGCAGCCATGGTCTATAGTAAGAAGGTCAACAGACAGGTGTGTTCGGGGAATGAAGAAGTCCATGGGGGTGTCACAGTGCATTGGGTTTCTTTTCTAAGGTTGAAACTCCCTATTCAGATTTTCCTTACATGATTTTTACAAAAACTCTTATAGCCATACCATTTGACTTACCCTTGTACTTGTTGGCTCTTCAGTCCTAGCAAGGACTGAGTGCTACCCAGTGCTGCACTTTTCTCACAATGGCTGCTAAGTTTAATCCCGGTGTTTGCAGCCACCGAGAAACACTGCAGTCGACTAGGTTTGCCATTGCCCCTGATCATTGTCAGCTAAGGGGGCTCTTGTTGCACAAAAGAAAAATCAATATTAGGAGCTTTCATAACTTGGGAGATGTACTCAGGTATAGCGTGCAAAAGAGTTTGTTAGATTCTAGTCTTTAAAATATTTTAACAAGGGAAAGATGGTTCTGAAATCTTTTTTGTGTGCCTGGAGCAATCGTCTGCCCTTCCCTGTTAAGAGTGCCTGACATGGAGGCTCATCTGTGATGCTGTGATCTTGACAGTGAGTTAGGGAGACGGACTTGTGCTGTGTCCCACTTGATTTTATGTGTGTGTTGTCTGTTCCAAAGTTTCCTTGCTTTGTGGCTGATAAGTATACATTTAGAGAGTTTACTTAGCATAGTCATTTAAACATACTGTAGCTCACTTATTAGAGTTGATTTTAAAGTATGACCTTTTCATAGTTTCATTTGAAGAACCATCAAACAAATCAAGTTAATGGAGGAACACGTAGGAATTCCTTAAATATTTTAGTGACTGTCGAGGGCTCATCACCGCCATAGTTTATTATAAACAATCTTAGTCCACTGTATCTTTATTTAATACACATTATCTACACCTATGAAATAAAGACCATATTTCTTACCTCCAGGCATGTTTCATGGTTAGATAAGTCATAAAACCTTATGTTTAAGCCAAAACAATAAGTGACCCATATGCAAAGTTTTGTTTCACTTGTGAGCATTT
This sequence comes from Nesogale talazaci, assembly GCA_004026705.1. Lineage (NCBI taxonomy): Eukaryota > Metazoa > Chordata > Mammalia > Afrosoricida > Tenrecidae > Nesogale > Nesogale talazaci. The sequence goes on from PVJH01006212.1 coordinate 42,353, forward strand.
AAAAGCAACATCTCATCACTTTATTTGCTAACTCTTCAAAACCTGAGGTTGAAAGCATAACTCATGTCATTGGGCTGGTAAACAGGACCTTAATGTTTATAGTAATAAGAAAAAAAATTTCCAAACCCCAACCACCATGGTTAATCAATTCCAACTTTTGGCAACCCTATGTACTTATCAAAGTAAATCAATCCAAGCCCACTGCCTTTGAGTTACTTCTGACTCATCTCAACCAAGCTCTAGGCCACTGAGTCAATTCTGACTCATAAAGCAGACCAGCCTCTGTGGGTCTCCAAGGCAGAAAGACTCATCTTTCTTTTTGGGAGCTTCTGGTAGGTTTGAACTGCTGACCGAGGCCTAACACACAGTGCTACCAAAGCTCCTTATCTGGTTATAAACCAAACAACAAAAACAAAACCACTTACTGTCATCCAGTCCATTTTGATTCATAGGGAGCCTAGAATATTTAAAATTCCAACTATTAGTAATTTAATTTTGTTAACCCAGTTTATACCCTCTGGGCTAACTCTACACAGATAAGCAGTTGTTTGGGAGTAAATTGAGTATTACTGCAGATGCTGATAAAAGGAAGAGGTTCTCCATGTGGAAAATATTCCCATTTACTCAACAAATATTTACTGAGAACCTACTGTGAGCCAGGCAGCCTGCTAGCTAGAGTTTCATCTTGTCAACATTTTATTAAAACATAATTTCTAAAGGCTTGCAGATTACAAACATCTCCTTTCTTGAGAGAGAACAGATTTTTACATTTTTGGTGAAGGGAGGTGTAGGCAGTATATATTTCTCTGGTCTTCAATATGCTGTGTATAGGTCAAGAAACTATGTGAAAAGATTTCCAACTGTGTTTTGTGTGCATTTAAAAAAATCATATTGCTTGGCTATTAATAGCTCTGCAATAGTTATTTACTGTGCAAGAACTGGAATGGGATAATTGGAATTCTATGCATGATTATCCTTGAGGAGGCTGATATTCTTCCACAGGCTTAGCCGAGCACAGCACAGGGTGAATCTTGGCATTGATGCATCGTGCTCCATCTTACTCCATATTGGAGAGAGCAACTTTCAGGGAGTTTGAGCAGGAGACAGAGATGTCACTGTTGAGATGAGCACTCTGGACTTGCCCACCTGGCTGGGCTCATGGCTGGCAGCTGGGCGGCATGCGGTAAGACTACCCTGCTAGTCACATCATCAGACTTCACACTGTGGTGCTCGCTTAGCCCCCCAAAAAGGCAGTGAGGCAAATAAAGAGATTAAGTTGTGAAATTATAATGCAATAATTAGGGCGGTGATTATAAAGGAGATTGGAACGGCCCCTCCTTTTGGTGGCCAAATTATGATCTCGACTGAACTCCAAAGAGTGGTCTGAGCAGCTTGTATCATCACTGAGCTGGTTTTCCTGATCCCCGGAAGGGACCCTCCAATCCATGCTCATGCCTTCAGGTCACTCTGGCACTGAACTGTCCTTGATATTGTCATCCTTTTCCCATGCCGAATTCTCAGGGAAGGAGAAGGGTTTATGTGCCCTCCCTGGAGAGCAAGTCTTTCTACTTCTTGCCACTCTTGGAGCCAGGATGCTATGTAAATGTGGCCTCTGTCTCCCCAGGACCTAGCTCCCCTCGAGGAATGGATGAAGTGTCCCAGCACTCCCAGATGAACATTCTCTCTTGAAGGATCCCTGGGTGACACAGTGGTGATGGTTCAGTGCTAGGCTGCTAAGTGGAAGGCAGGTGGTTCAAACCCACCAGCCCCTCTGCTGGAGAAACCTGGGCGGGGGTGGGAGGGTGGCATCTGCTCCTGTCAAAATTTACAGCCCCAAAAAGCCTGCCCTAAGGGCAGCTGTGAGTCCGGCTCAAGGATAACAGATGGCTATTTATTTTTGAATTTTTATTTCTGGCTATAACAAATTTCTTTTAGGATTTCTTAGAAAATGTGTCATAAACAGAAATTCAAAAGTCAGGCAAAATTCTTCTGACACGTATGGCCCGAGCATATCTTGAGAAAAGTGATGAGAATTATTCTTTTCAAAGCCGAAAGTGGTATTTCAATTGTGAAAGGCTATTAATCATAGATTTCAGTGAAAGTCAAGGAGAAAGACATATTTTATTTATTGAGTATTTCCAAGTTATCATTGAAAAACTATTGAATTAGGTCAGCACTTAGGTAAAAGTCAACGTTTCTTCTTTTTTTGCCAACCACAAAATTTACTAAAGGATGTTTGACAGTTCTTATTACAATGGCAGCACTGGTTCCATTTAATTTTCATGTGTGATATCATTCTTTTTTTTTTCCTTCCAAGTTCCAGTTTTGGCCTTTTATCTAAGTGTTTTCTCTGGACTCAGGTTAAAGAGTCAGAAAGAGAAAAATATTTTCTGTAGGAAAGAATTAAAAAAATTATGATGACCCTTTTATTAAGTCTTACACAGGGCAAAAACATGACACAAACAGAAACAAACTACCTGGATAAGGGAAGCCATTGGCATGAGGCCTCAATGATTTCCATGGAGGGAACACTACTAGCAAGAAAAGTTAATATATATTCATTATTGAATATCATGAACACTAGCCCACTGCAGTTTTTAATTCTGTCTAAAAGAATGGGGTGGGGAAATTTTATATATATATTATATATATATACATACACACATATACATATATGTGTATACACACACACACAAACACACACACATATATTGCCATTGAGGTGATTCAGAGTAGAACTGCCCCTATGGGTTTCTAAGACTCTAACATTTTTTTAAAAACAATTATTGGTGGCTCTTAGAGATATGAAGAGGTGATCACAAGCGAGGCTCACACAACATTAAAGACACAGTCTTTTCTCCACAATAGTTCTCTCCACAGCCAGCAGCAAGTCCCTCCCTTTGGTTCTCAGCCTCTCAACTATGTGATCTCTTGTCCTCTGATCTCCATAGGCCTGGAAGCCAACCTGCAGTCTGTCTCACAGGTCTCACCATCTTGGCATGGCCCCTCACTTTCGTCTCCTGCACTCCTTGCCTTCGCCTCTGGTCTCAGCCTAGCCATGTTGCTCTGTCGCAAGCTCTGTGCCCTGATCCCTCTGTGCCCTGCCTGTAGTCATGGCCTCTACCCATTTAGACAGAGGGTTTGAACATGGTCTACCGGTGGCTTTTGTTGCCATGGCTCTGGGATTTCTCTCTCTGTTTCCCGTGTGGTTCTCCCCCCACCCCCAACAGTTTTATTGGCAAGTTACTTACAGATCATATGACTCAATAGTTTAATTGTTCATTCATATCACGGAGAATTGTACAATCAACCCCACAGTAATTTGAAAGCATCCCCCCACCCAAGATTCTTAATGGAAGTAGAAAACTTCCTCTTTCTTCTGCAGTCTGGTTTTGCTTATTGTCGTGTTTGTGATAAAGCATGATTTTCTTCCCCTACTTTAAAAAGAGAGATCAATATATTTTGTTGTTGTTGGGCATCACTGCTCTCTGGTGGTGGGAGTAGGAGTCCCCGCCCCACTGCTGGAATTGAACCTCCGTCCCAGTGGGCCGCAGTCCCGCGCACAACCACTACGCCACCAGGGCTCAGCCCGAGATGAATATATTTTGAAGCACACATTTTCTTTTTTTTTTTTTTTAAAGCATATTGGTTATATTATGGGCTTGAGTTTCATATAAATCCAGTCCAAGTTTTGGCCATCATAGCTGAGAGGTTGAAATAATTCTTCTCAGTCGGTGTTGGTTACTGATCCTTTGGTTAACAGTCCCACAAGTAATTGCTCTGCCACCAGAGTTCCAAAATGGAACCTGAATCTCGAAACATCCCATCCCCGGTGGATCTTCATGTGTGAGATAGGCGAGATGAAGAAGTAGAATGTGTTAGTGGCATGAAAAATAGGAGCTTCCCTCATGAGAATTAAGTCCCCTCTGGATAGCGTGTGGGGTCTGGGACTGGAGCACAAATAGACACTCATGTACCATCTCTGTAAATAACTTGAAGTTACCAATCATTAACTAAAATGCATTTAACTATTATTAACTATTAACTAAATGCATTGTATTCTCTTATTTGACAGACATACCCTTAGGACAGCTTAAGAGGCCAGTTTTGAATTTTTAACTCTTAGACTTCAAGGAATTTCATATCAGAAAGAGCCAAGAAAGGGAGTCCAATCGCAGCCTGTAGTAGCCACCTCTTCTTTCCCTATCCTTCAATTTCTCCTCCACATCTTGTACATAGAGTGCACACTCCTGTCTACTTGTTCAGCCCCAACCATCCCTTCCAAACACCAGCCTCTGGGTCATTGCATCCGCCTCCCAGACTGCACATCAGCACATCAGGAGTCCATGCTGTGCACTCTACCTTACTGAGACTGGACCCAAGGATGAGGCCCTCCCAGCCCTGGGAACAGGGATCAGCAGCCATTTTCTTGGGAAATTATAGGGATCTAGGTACATAGGACCTTGGATTGGAAAGAGGATGTCTCCTACTGTACTTGCCCTCTCTGGACTCTCTGCCCATTGGACACCTTCTGTTTTTTTTGGGGGGGGGGCATCACTGCCCTCTGGTGGTCATTACCTTCTGAAATGTAGGACTTGCAGGCAAGGGCCATTCATGTCTTGGTCTGAAAGTAGCCCTGATAAGAATATTACTCTCATTTCGAACATGGCATCCAAGATTGGTTATTTGCCGACAAGCCATCTGCTGGCAATGCATGCACATGGCCTTTGGAGATGCTACTGCGACCTTCTTTTTCACTGGGAATCGCCTCCTGCCGCAGCGTGTGGCATAGTCCTTGAAGATTTTGCCACCTGACGCCTTTTCTTTGCCATTGTGTGCGATTCCACTCATAGTAGAAAGGTTGCAGGACTAGAGGAAATCGCAGCTTAAAATATCTATGCCTGAATAGCATATAAGCCTTCCAAAGGAGAATGATTGTTTTCTCTTTAGCTTGAAGAGTGGATGGAGAGTAATAATGGTCCCAGCTTGTAAATGGACTTATATGTGTCTATAAGAATGACCTGCTTTATACTTTCTGTCACTGCCTGGGTGGTTCCAAGATCGTAATTGCTTATGGGAGTAGAAAACCCCGTCTTTCTCCCGAGGAGCGCCGGGGGGCTTTGAACTGCCTCCCGTGTGGTTTTCAGCAGGAATCATAATCGCCATACTCTCAGGGCTCCTGTAGTTTATACGTTAGTATTTTCTAAAATGAAAATGTGTCCCTTGGAACTTGCTTTTTTAAAATCTTAGCTGACTTTGCTCTCCATTATTTTTTGTGTATGTGCATTTGATATTATTTTTTTCTGACTTTCAAGAATCATGAATCCTGCCAACTAATAGGTGGCAAATATCATAAGGTCTCTGCTAGTTTCATTGTCAGGTTCTGTATGTGATTTTTGTAATCAAAGTTAGTATTGTAAACTTTTGGGTTGATGGCGAAGATGTCCTGGTAGCATCATTTGCAATTTCTTTTCTTTCAGTTCTGACTTAGTGAATCCATGATTTTTTTTTTTTGAATCCATGATTTTTGAGACCAAATGGCCAGGATTTATTGTCTGTGATACACTCTGACTTTGAGGAATTGGCCCAAATTGTCATCACCCAGGAAGCTATTGAGTCAGTGGTCAGCAAACACTTTTTGGTAAACAAATCACGTAGTAAATATCTTAGGATATTTAGATCTCCTAAATTCCCTGTCACCATAGTGTTTGCTTTCATTTTAAACCATCTAAAATTAAAAAAAAATCATTCAGAACTGAAAGTCATACAAAAGCAATTCCAGGGCTGGATTTGCCCCACGGCCATAGTCCGTGGGAACTACATCAACCCACGTGCACTTGTCGGCTTCCTTGTCAAGTGCATGGGTTCCCCAGGGATTTTATTCCACAGGACTTTGTAGGCAGCTTTGCATGTCTCACTCATTCAAACTAAGACCAGTTTCTGTCCTGATACATTGTTTAGTCTATCCTCTCATTGCTTGTAGAATACCCTGCCCACCCAGCGGATCAGAGTTTTCCAGTCTCTTCACTGTTTTGCTTATTAAAAACCTAAACGAATGCTGATGTACCAATTCTAAGTCATAGCAACTATGTAGGACACAGTAGAATCACTCCCCTGAGTATCCAATACCATCAATCTTAGCAGGAACAGAGATCCCTCTTTTTCTCCTGTGGAGCGACCACACCCACCTTGCAAATGCTTAACCCATTGCACCACCAGAATCCCAGTCACCTATTTAAATGATATCTATGCTTCTTGGTTGACAAATACATCCCCCCCCCCCCCCCCGCCCCAGTGAGCCCTCCATATCCATGGTACCATGGTAACTTGTTCCACAACCCCTGGCAGATTCCAAAATCCATGATGCTCAAGTTCCTCAGATAAGAGTAGCATATTATTTGCATATAATCTACTCAAAACCTCCCGATTAAATAATCTTTTGATTATTTATCATACCTAAAACCATGCAAATACAACGTAAATAGGACTTTATACTCCATTTTAGTCTTTGAGGGCTTGCCTTGACCACTTAATTGCTTCCCTTCCCCGAAACCCCCCTTGAATATTTCGAGTGTGTGGTTGGTTGAATCTGAGGATGTGGAACCCTCGGCTATGGCCCGCTGACAATATTTCAGCTGGCTGACCACAAAATAGAATCAATGCAAATTAAGATAAAGTAACATTTAGAGTGGCTGGAAAAAGGTGGAGCTTTTGTATGTACAAAATCGGAGTGATTATTTTTCAGAGCTTAAACTGCTTGATTGATCTTTAGTCAAGGAAGAGAAAACAGAAGAAAATTTAATGATCCTCAGTATATTTTTGTCCTTCAGATGATAGTTTCACTTGACTTGTGGACACCAGAGTGGCCAGTATCATTTACATGTTTATTAAGCACATAGTATTATGTTACTGTATCTTGAAAGTCATTTAAAATTGGCATATTATTTTAACTTTTAACTCTGAGGGTATATTTTCCGGCTGAATAACACTGAGAAAACCTTCTCCTGTGTACAGGATATGTGCCTGCGGCATTAAAAGAGAAAAGGCGTTTGCCGCAGGACTTTTAATACCATGCTAAAATGTCCAACAGTAATTTGCTATCAACTTGACCAAGTTTACTTCTCTAGCAGTGTCTTGTGCAAAACGCGTGGCCCTTTCTCTGATTACTTTAGGATGGGTTGGAGGAAGTTGTAGTGCTCTATATTGCTCTGCTAATGTTTGCTCAAAAGAGGACCCTTTGTGGTAGTAATAAAACTAATTTTAAAAGTATTGACCTTAGGCCTGAGTCCTGGTGGCCCAGTGGTTGTGCGCAGGACTGCGGCCCACTGGGTTGGAGGTTCAAATCCAGCAGCAAGTCTGGGCCTCCTACTCCCACCACCAGAGGGCAGTGATGCCCCCCCTTCAAAAAAACAAAAAGCAAACAAACCAATAAAAGTATTGAAGTTCATAAATGGACACAGTTTTTAGTATTATTTTTTTCCCACACGCAAGTCCGTCTGCTTGGTAACTGAACTTTGAAGGGATATAATCTTGACACTGATTTTGCTCTGAGGTGACTTACATTAGAGGATGGCGGAGGGGGCGGGGGAGGATGTTACTCTGGATAAGCTATCCCCTTGCGTACTTGTAGCCCGTGCTGTCCTTCATCTGTGTTTGTACACGTCTGTGCTCTGTAATGCAACCAGAAACGGACTCCCATGTTGCATGGTCGCTTTCACTCAGTGCTCGTCCTTAGGAATAGCAGTGCCTAGGAAAGCTGTCAATCGGGGCACTGGGGTGCAAAACCAGGTGCTTTCTCTGCTTCTGGATCACTTCTGGATCCATCTGGGTCATCAGCACCTGCTTTTGCTTCCCTGCAGAAAGGAAGTCATTGCAGAAGGCCCCTCTCTCTGTAATGCTCTTTTCTGAGATTGTCTTTTGCTAAAACCTTCCTTGTCAATGAGGCAGTCAAATTGACCCCTGGTGACCCCATGCATTGTCAGAGTAAGCATGTGCTCCACGGGGTTTAGGATGGCTGACTTTTTTTTTTTTTAAAGAAGTTTGCCAGGCCTTTCTTCCAGAGTGCCTCTGGGTGGACTTGTACCTCCAGATGCTTCCATGTTAAAGGTTTATACCACCTGTGGACTCCTCTGCCTCAGACTACACCTCAAGTACAATACACCCCCTCCCCACTTTAGGCGCCCTAGTGCAAAGGAAGTGCTCGATTTTTGTCTGCTTATATCTGAAAGACTTCAGAAGGCATTTCCATTAGGTCTTATAAACACGCTTTCTACTTTCTTGCTTTTTAGCTAGGTGAATGTTTACCTACTTCTTGGAAAACAGATGTGGCTAATACATTGCATAAATAGAGATCTCCGTCTTTTCCTCCTAAGGAAGGGGCACCCTATTCTCTGTATTATCTGATGAGGTACCTTGTTCTTTGACTACAAGGCAAATTCCCAGAGGTCTCAGTGCCCCTCTTAACACTTCAGTAGCTTTCCTCTCCTCCTCATGGTTTCTCTTAACCCCAAACTAAGTGACCAGGAATCAGATGAATTCTATCGGAGAAGCAAGCAGCCTCCAGGGCACTCCTCCCCAGTGGTTCTTCATGAGGCTACTGACCCCCGGGGGCCCTCAGCAGAAGTTCCACCCTGTTGCATGTGGTCACCTTGGATTGGTATTGACTTGGTGACAGTGACTTTGGAATTCAATTGGTAATCCTAGTGTACAGAGCACCACATTAAAGAGCGGAGTACAAAATCGTGAGAATGATACTTGGTGCTTTATAGTTTTCAAAATGCATTTTTGTACATTTAAAACTATTGCCAGATTGAAACCCTTCCCCCAGGAAACTCAAACTGGTTTATAGCTAAATCTAATTGGAATTCATTAGAATGTTCACCTTCAAATATGAAACTGTCCCGATCTCACTGGGGTTGCGTGGATTCTACTCCTAAAGACCCCATACAGTAAGGTGACCAGACATCTGCTTTTTAACAATTTAACAACATCCCAGGGGGTTTTAAAATTAAAATAGATAAACGACAATACTCTTTTTTTGTTCTATAAAAATTTTTGTGGCTCCATATAGACCAAGTTTTTAATCAAGAACTCCCTCCCCTCATCTCCCCCAGTCATTGGTGTCCCACTTAAAATCTGGTCAATTTACCATACAGGTCTCCCAAAGTCTGTTAATCTCTGGAAGCAGACAGCCTCATCCTTCACTGTGTTAGCAGCTGCTGGCTTCGATCTTCAGGCCTTTGGTTAATAGCTCACTGCCTAGCCCAGAACTCCACCAGGGTAGTCTACAGTACTAGACCCCTGCCATCAAGCCAGTCTGTACAAGCAGAAAGCCTGTAGGAAAGGTAGAACTGTAAAAAAGGAGGGAGAAAGAGGGGCTTATACCAAGGACTCAAGTAGAAAGAATTTTGAAATGAAGATGGCAACGTGTGCACAAATATGCTTGATACAAATTATATATGGGATGTTATAAGAGCTGTACAAGCCCCCAATAAAATCATTGGGAAAAAAAGAAAAAAAAAAGATGGAATTGTCCTTTGAGTCTTAAAGGAGCCATGGTGGTGTAGGGGGTTACTCCCGGGGCTGCTCACCTCGAGTTTCGCAGTTTGAGACCAGCAGTTGCTCCTTGGCAGAAAGATGAGGCTTTCTACTCAGATGAAGAACCAACTCTCTCAGAAACCCACAGGGGCAATTGTGCCCTGTCTTTTTGGGTCCCTATGAGTTAGAATTGAACACAGAGCTGTAAGGTTTTTTTTAATGTTGAGGTTATATAGCTTTATAGGAACAGAATGCCTCAGCTTTCCCCTGTGGATTCTAACTGCTGATTGTGTGGTTACCAACCCGGCGTGCAGTCCCCTATGCCAGCAGGGCTCTCAGTCATGTAGTTGTCGGAAAGACAACAGTGAACTCTGAGTGTTCAGTATATAAGTGTCTGAAAGAGGTGTAGGCTACCGGATTTTTTTCTATGTTCTCAAAATGATTTGTGAATTCCTGAGGGAAAATATCAGTTTTTGTTAAATTCAAGTTTGAGAATCTATAGGACACATTGTGGGCAATAAATGACAGAGCTGAATGAAATGAGGTAAATTTTTGTTTTGTTTTTTTCTTGATCACTTAAAGCTCAGAGTAATGATTTGCAAAGATTTATGTGATATATTACTTGGTACACTTAGATGGTATCTAAGAAGTTATGAGATATACACAGTACTAATGAGCTTTCTTTTTAAAGCTGCTAATAATGAAATGTCAACAATGTTAGGTCTGAAGTCATTTATCTTTCACGAATACAGTCTTTCAAGTTTCATGACCAAGCAAAATCAGGTAGAGTGCTCTCAGTTTTGAAATCATGTTTATATTTAAAATTAAATATGAGCTCATGTTTAAAAGCAATGCAGTTCAAACATCTGTGTGAGGTTTCAGATACTGCCCCATATTTGACATTTTAGTGTTTTCCTTTATCCTTAAGGCATGAAATGGCACGATTCACCAATTACTTGCTTTCAACTTCATGGGATCTCTGCAGCACTCAATTGTAATAACAATACATGTATTATTTCATAATATGCCACTCATTGTTCTAAGTAATTTGTGTGGAGTATCTTACTAAATGATTTCATCATTCCAATAAAGTAAGGTCTAGCATTTTTATCCCATTAGAGGTGTGGCACTTGAATCACAGACAAGTGATTATTTGGACAGCGATTGGCACCCCAAGTAGTCTTACCCCAGAACCTATCCCCTTAATTGCCATCACTGCACTGCCTGATATACTTAAAGCATTGGATAATTCTACATGAATTTTTCGTTGTCCATGGGCAAAAATGTGTATCAGGTTGCTTAAAGAAAATGAAAACCCAGAATAAGAATAATCCAAGAGTTTTAAGTAGGGATCACAATTTTTTTATGAAAGAGAAAACAAGCTTTAAAACAGCAACTTTTAGGATTTCTTTCAGAAATACCCTCAACATGAAGCCCGAGAGTGCAGCTTGCCCCACTGCCAATCTTGTGTTTATATCTGTTCCTGGTGTTTATCTAAGCACATCCATGTCTCCACCTGTGTTTTGTTGTTATCCTAAGAAAGAGTCTATCAATAGATAGAATATCTATCATTATCTCTCGCCACACCTCAGTGAAAAATTTCCTCCTCACTAATTCTTCTTGGCTTCAGGAAGAAAGCAGGCTATTTCTGCCCTTGTTTTGATGTAAGGATGATTGTCCACATGCATAAATGTTCTAACTACAAGAGAGGACAATATTATAGAGTCTACTTTACTTCTCCATCTTTTTAAAATGGTAAGTACTAGTCAGGATGGGAGGAAAAAGACAGGATATACGAATGGATCTTTTGTTTTGTTTTGTTTTAAGCTGTGATGTTCTTTGGAATGAAATCTCATTTTATATTGGCTTGAGCAAGTTTAAAGGCACTTTAAAATTTGACTCCTTCATAAACACTTACAGAGTGAATTCTTTGTAAGCCCTTATACAGGGGCCCTGGTGGCCTAGTGGGTCATGAGTTGGGGCTGGTCATCACGTGGTCAACGTCCAGAAACACTGCAGATTCAAGAGAGAGGGATAAAGATAAAACATTCTGCTCCTGTTAAGAGTCAGTCTTGGAAAATCATAGGATGCACCCTGCCCTACGGGTGTCATGATAAGTGGAAGTTTTGAATAATAGAGCATTTAGTACAAGGAAATCTTAATTGACTTAGAATTTAAAACTCAAAATCTTAAGATACCTTAAAATGAATTTGAAAGCATATCCCCGATCTCCATACCCTAATGTTGCAACCTTAGCTGCTAACAGAAAGGTTGATGGTTCTATCCCACCTGTAGTTCTGATTGACAAAGACTTAGTGACCCGCTGCCTTCAAGATTTCAGCCTAGAAGCCGATGGGCTGGGGTGGGTCTACTCAGTCACAGTGGGGTTGTTATCCATTGGAATCCACTGGAGTAACATTATCTACATAGTTGTTGTTTGAGAAAGATTAGAAACAAGTGAAAGAATCTTCAAAGATTCTTTGGCCCACTGTTTCCTCTTCTTATGTTTTTGGTTGTCTTACCCCTTCCAAAGCTTCTTTGCTCACTGGAGCATCTTCCCTGTCCCTCAGAATTTAATTACCATTGTGTGAGTACAGGTAGACTAGACAGACAAACTCAAAGACATTCATGTGTGTATAAGACAGAGTTTTACATAAAAGTGCAATTGTATATTGGGAAAACATCCCAGACCATCCAGATTCAGTCTATAAGCCTGATATTGACCCATATGTCCAATACCAATCTGCAAATTCCTCTCATATTAACCCACATGTTCAATATCAATCTAGAAACTCCTCTTCAGACTCATGCACCGCATGCAATGACACTGAATTCAGGAAGGTCACAGGCTAGTTGGTAGAACTTCTTGTGGATGCAGTGGCAGTAGAAGTATCTTAGAGCTGCTGTGGGTTTTCACGTTTTTCACATGGCACCTTGCGCTCCAGGGCTCTAGTACGGCTCCAGGTGCCTTGTCAACAGGAAGACGCAGCAGAGTGAGAGTGTCTCACCTCCAGAGCTGCTTTTCTCTCAAATGAAGTCGCCGAGCCGTGACCTGATGGACAGGCTAAATTCTACCCCTTCACTCTCAATAGTCTCAGGCTGACACCGGATCATGTAACCACCACAACTATTTTCTTTAGAGAACAATAGTAAACCTTTGTATCTATTCATTACGGTCAGTTTACTTTTCTTTTCGTTTCTTTCCCTATACCTAAGATGTGGAAAACCCCAAACTCACTGCCATCAAATGGATTCCTTCTCATGTGTCCTTGTAAAATGCTGCCCGTACAGGGCTGTGAGCAGGAAAGAAAACACGTGTAGGAAAACAGATCAATTTTCTCATCTGGGTTTCCACTAGATCTCTGCCTTTGTGTTGATTCTAACACATGGCGACCCTCTAGGACAGAGTAGACCTGCCGTTGGGAGTTTCTAAGACGCTTTAAGAGAGCCGATGGCCTCATCTTTGTCCCAAGAAACAGTTTACCACTATGTGACGAAGCTTTAGATGAGAGGTCAGAAAATGGAGACCAGGTGTCTAAACTACCCTGCCACAGCCAGCTTTTCCAAGAGTCTGATTTGGGCCTTAGCCACGTCTACTGTTGTGATGTCTTGGGCTATTTGGGGCTGACTCTCACAGAGCCAAGGAGTCGGGGTGGCCAGAAACATGCACTTTCCACCTTTTTAAGCGAAAGTTTGCCAACTCCCTGCCCTCCATTCCTGTCGGCAGCCCTGGTGGTACTGTGAGCCCACTGACGCGTGCTTGCAATCCATGGGCCCCTGCCGGGGAGAAGACTGAGGTCATCCGCTCTCCAAGATGTTCGGTCGCAGGAACAAATCCGTCGTGGGGCCTCACGGAGTCAGAACCAGCTAGAGGGCAGTGGGATTGTTTTGTGTTTTGCCATCCCTGTTGTGAAGGAGCGTGGCCAGCCGGCATGCCCTCCCGCCCTGGACAGCCATCAAAGAGGATGCTGGACAGCTCAGATTTCAGCTCGAGTTCCCCCTCCGCATCCCCTGCCCCAGGAACACGCGGCACCTCTGTGGAGGCCCAGTGGCAGGACGTGGAACCCGACCAGCCACCCAGATGCCCTTTCAGCGAGGAGACTGTGACTCGTGCAGTCCATGTGGGGAGCAGTCAGCTTGGCCCCGGGCTTCCCTCCTCCAACTCCCCCTGGCAGCTGGCCACCCTCACCGAATCCCCTGATTCGAGAATGCCGCGATTTCTTTAGTGAAAAGGTCCACTAGGCTGGGGTTTTTTTTCTCTTTTTGGAGGGATGGGGTGGAGGCTGGTCTATCGAGGTAGTTCCTGGGCCTCGATAAGAGAAATTCCCCAACTACTCTTTTTACCCTGACAACCGGCACCGTGAGTTCCTCTGCCTCTTTCTCCTGCTTTGTCAAACCGCTCCCCAACGATATTTCCAACCCAAACCCAAACTCAATGCCACCGAATCGATGTGAGCACATCGCGTCCCTGTAGGACAGTCACTGCGGCCTGGGTGTCTGAGACAGGCGACCCTTCAGAGGTTAGGGAATCTCCTTCAGCGGATAAGGAACTGCTGCATTTTCAACTGCTGGCCTCTCAGTGAGGATGCAGGACCCCCACCCCCCACTTCCCCACCCCGGTCAGTAACTCCCACCCCTTCCATTCGGGGCTTTAGTGACACTGGTTACACTGACTATTGTTGGGACTCCTGCCCATCTTGTGGCCAGCATTCTGTGGAACACGCTGAGGGCGCCATCTCATTGAATTCTTTCAAGCACCCTGTGAGGTAGCGGTTCCAATTGGACATCCCTTTTCAGACACGGCGCCAATTCCTTTCGGTTTGAAAAAAACTTGCCACAATGATTCCAAAAGTGAGAGGATTTGGGTTTGAACCAGTTTGGACGCTGCGTCTTCGCTCCTACGACCTAGCTGCATGTTAGCTCCTGCGACCTACAGTTTGAAGAAGGGCAGCGGAGTTCCAGGGATAAAATCCTCAGCTTCCAGCCGCCCCCGCCCCTTGTCGAAAGTGCCTCAAGCACAGCCTCTACTGGTAAAGGTTTCTGTGACTCTGTAGTTCTGGTTACGCACTGGGCTGGGCACCACAAGGTCAGTAGTTCAAAAGCACCAACTGCTCCACAGGCGAAAGAGGAGGCTTTCTCCTCTCCTAAAGAACTGCAGCCTTGGAAACCCACCAGGGCAGACCTGCCCTCTCTATATATAGCGTGGCTATGAGTCACCATGAACACGAAGGCAGCGAGTGAATGACGTGGAGCAGGATTTAGCTGGGCTTCCCGGCTAAGAATAGGAAAAATAGTTGGGAGAGATTTGCTTGAGAAAACTCCATCAATGAAATACAGGTGGATCCCGACTGTCCGATCTTGTCATGCACATGAACTGGGTCCTGGCTCCCAGCAGCTGATAGCAGTTTGAATGCAGCAGTTCGAGTACTGCCATTTGCTGTGTGGTGTAGAATTTCCCCCAAGTAGTCCCAGTGAACGTTTCAGGACGTGCATGCTCCTTAAACAAGCGCTTGACCTCCCAGGCACCATGTAATACCTCTGTGTGTTTTCTGATGCAGTTTGGCACCCATCGGTAGCCGTCAGTAACAAGAACACTGATTGGGCAATAGTGGGGGGAAAGCTATACTGGTGTTCACCTTAAAGTCTCAAGACTCATGTGAAATTGAATACCTTTCTGAGGGTCGTCTCATTTCCGAGTGTTCTAGATCCCTGTGTACTTTTCATGTGGACTTTTTTTTGGGGAGGGGGGCATCACTGCCCTCTGGTGGTCGTGGGAGCTACCCAGCACGGCTCCTGAGAGCCACTGCTGGATTTGAACCGCCAAGCCTGTGGCTACAGTCCTGCACTCAACCACTTATGCCACCAGGGCTCATCTCCGTTTTCATGTGGACTTAAGTCCCAATCTTGAACTGTTACTGGGAAGTGTCACAAGAAACATTTTTTAAAGATAAAGGAGTTGACTTCATGATATTTTTCTTCAACTTTCACTATGAAGACAGGGTTAACCCTAGATTTTTTCTTTTAATTGTTTGTTTTAGAACATAAATAGGTAAAATGGAAGTAGTGATACCAAGAGGGTAGGGGGATGAGTAGGGGAGAAGGGGGGACTGATCGCAATGAACAACTTGTAATACCCCCCCCCCAAGGGGAGCAAACATCAGAAATGTGGGTGAAGGGAGACAGCAGATATGGTATAAGATATGAAATTATAATAATGTATAATTTATCAAGGGTTCATGAGGTGGAAGGGTGAGGAAGTGTTAAAAAAAAGAGTAGCTTGGGCTCTTGCCAAGCTCAAACAGAAAGAAAATGTTTTGGAAAAGATGGTGGTGACCGGATGTACAAATGTGCTTGATACAATTGACGTATGGATGGTTATAAGAGCTGCAAGAGCCCCCAATAAAATGATTTTTTAAAAAAACTCACAAACAGGTAGATGTACCAAGGTGAGCTAAAATTTGTAGGCAGAGGAAGAACCTGTAAAAGACGAAGCTGAATTCTGAAAACAGTCAATGTAGGGGTTAGAGTTGTGGCAGCAGTCACCTTTGAATTCTTTCATGAGCCCACTGTGACATGCTGCCAGCACTGGCTCACTGCCTGCCTGTTGTTTCCAAGTCACAGGGACCCTCCAGGACAGTGTATAAACTGCTCACAAGAGGTTTTGAAATTGTAAATCTTTATAGGGGCAGATCGTCTCATCTTGATCTCGGAGTTGGGCTGGTGGAGTTGAACTCCTGACCTTGTGGTTAGCAACCCACAGGCTATCTCACAGCGCCCCCAGGAATCCTCCCCTGCACTATAGGAACTCAAAAAACGAAGGTAGAATGGCTGCACGCAGCACGTAGCACACACTTTCTACACTGCAGCACAGCAGATGTCTTTTCCACAAAGATACCATCACCTGAAAGCTGAATACATTGAGCTTCTGCATGCTCTGGGGGTGATTTTCCACTCCGCCTCATTTTTGTTAATGCATATGTTTTATTTTACAAATGCTACTCCCTTTTTGGTGCATTTCAGAAAACTTCCTCTTCAGTTTTGCATTGTCTCCCCCTCCACCTCCCCATCATGAACAATAGTATTATTTTGGGATTGTTAACATGCATTGTGTACAACCCGACACCTGTTGCTTTGGTGACAACGGTCTGTTTGGTTTCTGTGGAATTAAACTGGCCACGAACCATACTGGTATGGAGACAAGCTGGGGGTTTCTCTTGGAGGTGTTGAGAGATTCTGTTTTCTAAAAGCAACCCTATCCGCTCCCACAGCTGCCTTTGCTCTGCAAGTCTGACAACAGCAGAAGACAATGCCAAGAGTCACCCTTATCCCATCACTCCCAGGCTGGTACGCCGGGCATCAACATAGCCTTTCTTGCCAGCAGCAAAAGCAATTGCAGTGACAAAATTTGACACTACAGAAGATGAGATTTACATTTTAAAAATTCTATTCTAAACATTCAACTAATCCCTAGGGTTTCTCAGATCTAAAATCTTTACAATAATAGACAGCCTCAACACTAGCCCATGGGGTGTCCGATAGGTTTGACTAACACTTAGCTTATTATATACCAAGAGGGCTACTTCTTCTTCTTTTAAATCATTTTATTGGGGTCCAAGAGGGCTTCTTATGATTCCTGTTAAGTTACTTCAATCCTCTCATCTGAAAAGTGGGTATATAGAGATGAAGAAAGTTTCATAAATTTTGTGTATTAAGTCCATCCAGGCCCCCCCCACCCCCACCCCACAAATTTTTTGAAATACTTTTGCGTATCTTAGAATGGTGTCTGGCACATTTAGTGTTTACCAATTCTGTGCGCTAAGTTCTTGCTACCAAATTTTTAATGGGTACATTTTTAAAAACATCGGGCTAGATGCCAGGATACCTTCGTTTTAGTCTCATTTTGGCAATTAAAAGGCAAAAAGCAGTAGCCTGGAGTCATTTTCCTTTAGTGTGACTCTGTGATGGCAAAGCTCCTTTAGGCTTTGAATGACTGCTCAGAAACAGATGAACAAGGCTGTCTTTCAAGGTGCTCCGGGTTGGATTCAAATCTCTCGCCTTTTTTTGGAGGGGTGGCGCATCACTGCCCTGGTGGGAGTAGGAAGCCCAGCCTTGCTCCTGGAGAACTGCTGCTGGATTTGAACCACCAATCCTGTGAGCCGCAGTCCCGCACACAACCACTGCGCCACTGGGGCTCAGCCCCCTCTCGCCTTTCCATGAGATTTGTTAGCACTGCTCAGGGCCTCCCTTTGTGTCTCTGAAATCCCATCTCTTATAAATAAATCTGTGTGGCTTTCTACATAAGATATATTTTATATGACTATCCATTTATTTATTTGTTTCAATCTGACTCTTCCTTGTTTTTCAAATGAATACTTTTGTGCTAGACATTAAAATCAGGTAATGAAGAGTTAAACCCAAAGTTTTCATGATGACTGCTTAGAATAGGGTAGCATTGCCCTGGTGGGTTTCTGAGATTTCAATTCCTTAGGGGAGTTTCAAGCTTTATCTTTCTTCAGAGCATCTGGTGGTTTCAGACTGGTGACCTTGCAGCTAGCAGCCCGACACATAAACACTGCACCACCAGGGCTCAAATTGGCAAATTGTGAGCCAGTTTACTAGACTTTGTTGAACACTGGTGTTTCTGAGGTCTCCTGCCTTTAAGGAATATGTGGATAGGGAAGTGGACAAGTGGAAATAGGCACCCTGAACACAATATTTTCCTTGATGACAGAAGGATTTGGATAAGTAGGAGATGAACTCGTAAAGCAACCTCCCGGGCTGGATGATGTGTGACCTCTGATGAATGATTGTGTGCATGTAGACAAGCGGTAGGGGACAGAACCCTGTTTTCTAGAAATGCCAGTCAAGTACTAGACAATGAATGGGTGGCCTTGGGACAGTGGTAAACATGTACCAAGAACTGTGGCAAACAATAAGAAGACTAGGATAAGATTTTAAAGAACCTCTCAAATTTCTATCAAGCCCAGTGATAGTCAATTCAGTGCTTTCCAATTCAGTGGCAGGAAATGTTCATGAGGAGATGTGGAGGATGTTAGGAGGACTTATTTCTTGGGCAGTTTGGTGCTTTCAAATGAGACGAAGTCTTTGAGCTGTTATATTTCCCCTCCCACCCTCTGTTTCTCTCAAGTGACTGGCGGCATCGAACTCTTCCCCCTTTAAGTGGATGGTATGTTCACTTGAACCACAATGCTTCACACCGTCTGCATATAGCTGAGCAAGCTTCCTTTTCTAATAGCCACAGCTGATGACATCAGGTCATGGGTCAAGCTATATAAAAATCATTGGGACTTTCTCCAGTGTCTGCACCTTTGCTTTACAAAAGAGGAAAACAAAGCATATGTGATTTTAAAATGAATTAAGACTCGATTGTATACTGATTGTTTACACAGCAAACTATAGGCAATTATAATCCCTTTATTTCCTGCCATTACTACAGTGTTGTAAGGCAGGTATGACTGGTCTTCTTTTGAGGTTAGGGAAACTTCAGACAATAAAGATAAAGTAGCTAGTTCAAGTTCACATAGCAAAGAAATGGCAGAGCTGGAATTTTCACCTCAGACTTGCACTTTCCGTCTCACTACTTTCTCTTTCTTTGTTCCTTCTTTCATTTTCAAATGTTTTCTTGACCATTATGCAAACCCTAAATGGCACACAGCAGCAAGAGTATATGAAGGGTGGGCATGCAATAGACAGATAAGAATGGCCACTTTTCCTGTGAAGTGAGCATCACAAGAGACTAGTAAATGTTCAGCAAATTGCTGTAGATTTCAAAGAACGGGACTAACTAAGCTTATAAATTTTGGCAGAATGGAAGCAAGGAATCTTGTTTGATTTTCATCTGTAAAAAAAAAAAAAAAGGAATTACTCCTCCCCACCTTGTTCTAGCTTGTTCTTTCTGCTCAACCATTTTCTAGTTGATATAGCAACAATGCAGAATGTTCTTCTAAGACACATTGTGCAGGAAGGCAATGGATGCTGGTACCAGTTCTAACATCTTCAATGGTCCTCCCCAATCCAGGTCAGCAATCTATCACTAGACATGGCTGAGAGTTAGAAAGCCTGCCTGCTCAGCTCCCCCCACCTTTTTTTGACAGCAGCTCCCCTTACCTCCTCAAGCATCTGCCATCAGCATTTGGAGGCTGTATCTTATCTTCACTCTGGAAATGCGACAGTTGTGTCAACATAGGATTCTGGCTCATTTCTGCTGAGTTTGCTGGCTCTTCTGTGCTGAGTTTGAGATGATCAGAATTTAACTGTAGAGCCTTTGGGGGAATCAAATATCAAAGACCTTGTCTGCCCCTCCCATCTCCAATCTCCATTTTCACCTGGTTTGGGACCAACACAGAGACCTGAAGCCTGAGCCCATGCCCTAAATCCTATGCAGGAACTCACATTGAGAAGAGCCAGAGGGACGGTAAATTCATTCCATGCTCCTTGTCTGACACCTCGAGACAGCACAGCTCAACTTTGGAGGTGTTTGGGACCCCTTTAGAAATCCAACAATGCCATCCCTTGTCTCCTTTTAGAGCCCAAAGCGGATTCTTAAATACCTTCCATGGTGGCACACCTTTGACCTCAGAGGATACATTTACATTCACTCATCAGAGATCACTTGTTACCCCATCTGTGTATGAAGAGGAGAATCCAGCTCTTCAGAGTAGAAATGATGTGTAACTTGACTATATTTTGGAGAGTCCTTGGCTGGGCCTCTGCTAACTGCAAGGCCCGCAGTCCCAACCCCACTGGTACTCTATAAGAGAAAGATGAACCTTGTGAGCCCCATAAAGGGTTCATCTAAGAAGCCCACAGGAGCACTTCTACCCTTCCCTTTAGGGTGGCTCTAAGTCAGAATGGACTCTGCGATGGACTCTGAGTTTTACAGAGTTGCTGTAATACTTGATGCGCTTGCTGCCAACCCAAATGTTACAGGCTCAAGTCCACCTACAGGTGATTTCAGGGGCTCGGGGGGAAGGTAGGGCGGTGGTCTGCTTCGGAAACAGCAGCCCCTGAAAATGCTGGAAAACAGGTTCTGTCCTGACACTCCTGAAGCCATGGGAGTCACATTTCAAAAGTGATTCTAGTGGCAATTCTCAAGGGAATAGTAAAACATGTTTGCTGCAGTCTCAGAAACATTTCCCCCAGGTAACAATTTGAAATCCAACTTTGGGAAAAGTAGCCCCCTGGACTTCTAGGTACATTGATCTGATGTTCACGCTTCTGTAGACAATACATTATTATTTTCTATTAGACAAAACCAACTATCAAAACCCAACGTCAGGTCCCTTCCCAGCCCCCTGGGGTTTGGAAGGCTCTGGAAGCAGGCTGCCTCATCTTTCTATAACAGTGACTGGGTGTTTGAACTACCAACTTTCTGCGTAGTGGATTACCACCCAGGCTCCTGGATTCTCACTTTTGGTGGTATGATTTCCATCTCATATGAAATCAAAGCTCTCCTTCACACATGTGTCAAGACAGACTTAATGAAATGGAGCCTTTGGCTAGGAAATCCCTGATTCATTGTCAGCAGTTGCTTGACTCTTCTACGGAGAAGATGCCCTCTCATCTGCAATGAGCTGAAAGAGGGGGAGTTATAGCTGTGGAGAGATAGAAAAACCTTTGCTGTGCAACAAAAGATAACCAAGTCTGCTGGTTCAGAGATAACTTTTCTTTCTGTTTTTTTTTAAGGTTTTAGGATATTTAAAATGAAACACATCAGATTATTGCCTACATCTTTTTAATGCCCTGTAATTGTGGGCTGAGGCAAATACCATCATTGTAAAATCACTTAATGTTGAAAAACAATTGGATAAACCCCACTTGGGCTGCCCTGTGGGTCACCTCCGGCCATTTGGATGTGTTAATAAAATTAAAACCATTCTGAGATGGATTCGGATGTTTTCCAATGGCCTTTACAGAGATGAAGTCTGTACATGTGAGAAAGTCGGCCCCTCTGCATAACCACAACTGCCTGGCTACCGTGGGGGGTGTCAGGAGAAGCGGGAGCAAAGACCGGACATGTTTCTATTTTGAGAGGCCACACTAATATGCATCCTTCAGCCCTTTCACTGGCACACGGTGAAAAGTCCATTAAGTGACTGAAAGGAATGTACAAATTATCCACGGGCACTTCAGGCTGGAGTTTTACATACACCCTGTTATTCTATCTGCCAGCTAGCTGCAAGATTCTATTAAGCAGTAAGTGAGAAAATGATATTGCCTGCAAACTAATTGTACAAAAGACTCTGAAATAAGTAATCAAGAGCCCAGGACTTTCTGAAAAGCTGCCAGGAGACATTATAAATTGCTCTATCATTCTTGTCAGCCCGGTTTAAAGACCCGGAGCCTCCCCAGAGCTTCGCTTCTCTCTGCGCAGAGCTCACTTCCGCAGCGAGTGACAACACTGGGAAAATTCCAGCCGTGTCATCAGTAGCTGCCCAATTCAGTCCCTGGTGCCATCTAACAAATGTGCCCCAGAAAACGGCAAGCTCTCGTCCAAGAAAGGCCCGCGTCTGAAATGAGACGCGTCGGCTGTGAACAATGACTTCTGCATTCTCCGGAATGATCGTCCAGTGTCAGCGTTCCGGGTGCCCGCGATTGCTTTTGGACATTTTTTTCCTCTCTCTCCACTTTCAGTGAATTGAAGGAAAGCAAGTTCCCCTTTGAGAGCCCGTCGTCCACCGGGAGTCATGCCTTTGAAGCATTACCAAAATAGTTGTAACATTGCCACTCGGCTGTGGGGAGCAGCACATTTTTAGGATAAAATGCTTTCTTTATTGGATAGAAAAAAGCGTCAGGGAAGGTTTTTCAAGGGCAGAATCTCTGTAGACTCTCGCCTGCATCAAAGGCTTTGTTGGGTGGGTGATCATAGCCAACAACAATGAACTAAGTCACTCACTGGGAGGCCTTGGAAATTAGAGAGGCTTCCTCCAGCAAATAAATGCTTTAGAACGCTGTTGATTTGTTTTTTAAGATAAAACCCTGCGTTACTTGGTGAAACCAAGGTTATCATACATATGTGTCAAGACAAATTTATTGAAATAGAACATTAGCCTACCGAATACCCAATGCATTGTAAACACGCTCCCCATTCTCAAATGGAGCGTGCCAGTATATTATTTGGGCAAACGCTTAGAACCATGCTACCTACCTTCCATTCACAATGAAAATCTTACCCTGCTCTTGTATTCCTTGTAGCTTCGAGAAGATTTCTTTTCCCTCATGAAACCTTGGTGGGGCGACCTACGTGTGCAGGTGTACTAGGCTTCTGCATCCTGTATGCCAACACCTGCTAAGTTTGATGGGTATTTGTGTACATGTCCTGTTCCTTGGATGCCATTTATTTAGCTGGCAACCAGGGTTTGCTGCTACTCCAAACCCACCTGGCAGGAAAAGTCCTGAACATCGACTGCTGTAAAGATGTTAGTCATGAAGACCAGCGGGAGGTGCTCCAGTCGGTAATGCACAAGGTGTTAGGAGTCAGCCTTGACTCAATGGTATAGGACAGGTGTGGTTCACCTCTTCCATAAGACTGTGGGCACCTCAACACAGGAACCAGCTGTCTTTAACCCTACTCAGTACATGATAACAAACCTCCCAGCATGTGCTAGAAGAAAAAAAATCATTGCTAAGCTCTGAGGATTCAGGAGTCAACAAAATAGAGGCCCAATGTAATAATTCATTCTAAGGCACCATGCTTTCATTACACCCTTAAATTGTTACCCCCTCCATTGTTAGAAAGGTTTTTAAACATTTTGTGGTGAATGGGTTTAGAGAGCAAACCACTGGTTTGACATTCAGCAGTTCGATTTGATCACTGGGCCACTTCTTCCCCGTGTACTTTGTTTCCATTCCCCGGTCTTTTCTCTCCTTCTGAACTTGGGCTTGGGTAAATGCGGCCTATTTGATCTCAACATTTCCAAGGTGTGTGTTTGGGCACTAGTGTTTTCTTGTATTCCTTTGTTGTTTAAAGAACGTGTATATGTTTAGGCTGACATTTGAACCATGGGGTGGGTTGAAAGGTGGAGGAAATTTCCAGACCGGAAGGGTGACTTGAAGGCCATGGTCAAGAAGCTCCCATCAGTCTCTAACCCACTCGTAAGCCCGGCCTCTTCTGTGACCTTGGGCTTGTTCTCCTCTTGTTGCCCGCTCGTTTGGGGGAGCTTCTGATGTGATCCCTTGTAAAAGCGTCGAAGGCATCAGTCTCACAAAAAGAGTCTTTGTCTTTATGTTTATCTTTGTCAATGGTCAAGGATCGGAAGGGAGCATGGAGCAGATCCTTATATGTGATATAAAACTTTCCCGCAGCTATTTGGCATACAATCCTCTTTTTGAAAAAGAAATTAAGAAGCCTCTATTAAAGAGCCCTTCTTAGATCCCACTCCTCTTATTGAAACATATTTTCTCCTATTGTGACTCCGTTTCTCATTTTGTAAATAATAAAAGCATTAGAATGAGATAAAAATAAAGAAGTCCGATCTTTTAGTGCCACCGATTGCATTTTCATATTGTGTTTTCCCTTGATTCTTTCCCTTTCCTATCAGAATGTACTTTTGTTAACTTTAAAGCACCCCACAGCTTTTTTTCTCCTTTTTTACCCTTTGCTACACAGAAGTCTTTGTATTATTTTATATTTTGCCCTTGATTATCTCTCTCTTTTTTGGTCAAAGCTACTTTTGAAGGCTTTGAAAATTAATTAGCTTTTCTTCTACTTAAAATATATTTTATTTTTTGGCAAAAAGATACACAGCAGAACCCACTCCCTTTAACGCTGACATTGATTGCATCCTTCACTTTGTGTCAAGGCTCACATCCTCTTTCTTTAAGTTCTTTCACTGCTGTTGACTTAAACCCCTGCTCCTCCAACCTCCTCATCGGTGCTACAATTAGCTACTAATACGATGGAGATACTTTTTTTTTTTTAAAGCAGAGCTCAGTGTTCCAGGTTGACAGTCTTTACCTTTTGAACTGAACAGTTACTTAGTGTTAAAGCTACTTCAGGAGGTAATATGGATTCAGGGTTTACATTTGTTCGTGGACTGGCTTTCCCAGTGTCCTGAGTATTGTTACCTAGTGAGGGACTTCATCCACATGAGAGTTACACATTACAGCACAATAGTAAAGACCTCGAGAAATGAGAAAATGATGTGAGGGCCACATCTGGCAGGCTTTGACTCCTTAGGCCAATTGCCAGAAAGCAGAGGTCAGACATACTCTACCGTCCTTTTTAAAAAAAAAAAAAACAGAAAACACTGCTTTCATATAAACTTATTCACCTTTGTAAACAAAACACTTGCCTTGAAAGACTAGATGTTTCCCTATCCTTAAAAATTAAAAGCTAGAAAAGCACCTAACAGTTTTTAGATAATATGCCTCTCATAAAGTGCAATCTTAATGCTTATATTTCACTAAACGCTAAAATAACTAGACATCTCAAGAGCTTTACAACATTCTAGTCCCGATTTTTTGCCCTAATCCATTACAACTTCATTGGTATCATTCCTTTTCTCAGTGAAACACATTTTCACTCATGCCCACATGCCAGGTAACAACCATATAAAGCACTGGTGAGCAACCATAAGAGGAGTGCTATTAATGTGTGTGTGTGGGGTGGGGGGGTTTGGATGGCTGCAAAAGACACAGTGCACCTTCTCACGAGCTTATTCAAAACCAGGGGAAAGTGCTGCACTCTTGATGTTAATTGTATGTTTGATTTACATAATGCACATTTCTCTTTACAATGGGTTTTCCATTAATATTCTAAAGAATCAGATAGTGCTGATTTATTCTCGAGTCTCCCCAAACAATCATTAGGCTTTCAGACCACTTAATAGAAAAATATTCTTAGGCTACCAAATTTAGAATTGAAGCCTCACACACGTACAATTATTTTTAGTAAAATAGAGAACTATTTAAATTTACATTACCCTGTTACAATGGACCAAGGGTTTGAAATCCACAATTAATCATTCATAAAGGTTCTGCACATCTTCTTCAGATTAATCCGTTTCAATACAAAGACTTACAGGTGTCTGGTCATCCTTTTCCCTTAGTGAGCGACAGTTTCAAGGTTCTGCTTAGATGTTCCCCAAATCAAATGCAGAGTCAGCCTCTTCATCAATTTCTCTAGTGCCTGCAGCATTGTCACCTCTCACAGTGTATAATCCTATCATTTGTCCTACTCCCTGTGAAGAGCTGAATACTCATTCACGACTTTCATTCCAAATCAAACTCATGGGCCGTTCACAACTTTTCAGAGTTTCCACATCCATTCGCCTGTCAGAATTAATTCATGACAGCAACAGTTCGCTGGAAGCTGTTCTTCAAAGAAAACAGCAAGAATCCAAGTGCATGGGAGGACCAGCAATAGCAGGCCTCCATCCTTTTTGACTTTATTGTGACACTGACTTCCTATGACACTCAACTTCTCTGGCTGCATTCAATAAGCCATTGCAATGGTTACATAGAACTCACAGTAAACCCTCATGATTATGGGGGCTACTAGGGATGTTGGCAGGTTACCACAAGGCAGGATGAGGAAAGTAAAGTCTGCTGTCCACAGCAGCTCCTCCTCTCAGCGAATAACCAAGTGTTGCTCTTATCCTCAGACTCTCTGTCCTGTGGTCCTTTCCCCTTTGTCTACAGAGGGTCAGGAGCTCCCTCCCTGCCCCTCTGCCTCACTGTCCACTGTTTCATGCTCTCCTTGCTACTGCTTTGCTCAGACTCGGTGGGCCTCCTTTGCATTGTCTCAGGGTCTTTGAGTCTCTGCTTCTGCTACCTCCACCATTTCAGACTGAGATCTTGAACATGTTCCACTGTGGCTCTTCTTTCTTGGTGGCCCAGGATTCTCTTGACTCCTTCTACTGAGGTGACTCACTTACACCCGAGGGAAGGTCCAAACTAACCAATCTCCAGTTAGAATCCTCTTCATCTTATTTGCATGGTTCCATCCCATGATTTGGTGGGAGTGGATAGAGAAATGGACAGAAGAATTATACTAAGAAATTGTACTTCACCACAGGGAATCAAGAAAATACTAAGTTATTAAAGATGTTTTATTTTACATATATATATATGGCTTCTTTGGTGGAAGAATATATTTTTTCTTCCAGTGAGAGTCATGATCATAGTCCTCCAGACTCTTCCTATTTGATGGGGAATGTACCTGTTATATAGGTGTAGCAAAACGCTCTGTATGAGGGGACAACCTGAAGAGATGAGGACCAATTAACCATTTGTTGTTGGGAGAGCCCCAGGAAAGTCCAAGAAAGGTTCAAATGGTGTTTGAGTTGACCACGGAGTCTTGGGAATCAGTTCAAGAAGCGAGGATGGGTCAAAGATCATACTCAGAAAGAAGTCTGAGGGCATGGTATGTAAGTAAGTTAGCCAACAAACAAACAAAAATGGTCATCTTGGAAAGTGCAGTTAGGATAGTACTTCTAATGTTGCCAGTAAAGTAGAAGGGAGATTGTGTGAGAGTCCTTTGTGCTAGTCTAATAATTTATATTTAATCCAGGAAGCCATAGGTATCTATTTTATGTTTTGTCTTCAATCTTCATTAGGAGAGTGATTTGGTCAAGTGATATGATAGGGTGAGGCATATGAGAATGACATGCGGAGGAGAGAAGAGTGGAATAGAACGGAGGCAGAGAGCCCAGTTAGAAGAGAGGTGTAATAGATTAGGTGTGAGATCACAAGTGCCTCATTTATGTTCAAGTCGCGAGTGTGCTGATACGAAGGATAGGGTTACCATTGTTAAAAGAGAAGAGGAACTCATTTTAAAAGACTTTTCACCCTCATTTTTGATGGTAGTTCATTTAGGTAGACATTTTGAGCATCAGGCTAAAGAGGCAAGACAGATGTTGAATCATGCATTCAATGCTGGAGGGTGAGAAAAGAATTGCTTCATAGGGACTTTTTCAAAATGGAAAGAAATGCAGCTTGGTAGAATAGCTCTATATCTATCAATATTGTATCTGTCTGTCTATAGATATGTAGTTTTCTTCTTTGATCTGATAACCAATGTTCATCCTTGCTAAGAGAGCACAATGAACTAGTCTTCTTTTCAAGATCCATCAAGAGACAGGATCCATGTAGACAGGAAGGATCTGGTAGTAGAATGCTAATTAACCCCTGAACAATTACTAGCAGCAACAGTCTCATGACGCAGCAGACATTTCCAGTGATGGTGAGAGAGAGAGAGAGAGAGAGTCACCACAGAAAAGTGTGGTTCATTGAGAGTTCAGATTTTCAATCCATTTATTCTCAGCCCTCATCCAGCCAAGCTGGTTCCTTTGACTTGTCTTGGTTTTCTCTGAGGGCAGAACTAATAGGATCTTCGAGGAAGGTGATGGTGGATTCTTCCGTGAAGGTGACTCATGTTCTCTTTTATTTAACATTTTCTTATTACTCATTGTCTTTGAAAATGCCTGCATTTGAATTCCAGTTTACTCAAACGCTACTGATAGATTTATCTCGATTTACAATCTATAGACTCCCCCTGCCCCTCGCATGCATGGTCATGTGGTGCATTCTGAACCAGTTTTCCATGGGTATAAGTGGTTAGGTCCTCCTTCCTGTTGAATTAACAGTTGCTGAGTAGTTGAGTCTTTGTGCAGTCCTGCAATCCACTAATGTGATATTTAATGAGGAGACATCAGTGGGGAGAAAGGTAGTCAATATAAATCAGTGTTTACAAAGTGTGATTAACTCTGAAATATTTCATCAATGCTGTGGTCCCAGGCAGACTCTATGCTAATTACTAGAATCGGTGCCTGTTTCAGGGGACTTGGATGGACCCTGAGTATGGCAAACACAGAGCAGCAAAATTGCAATTATGCTCCCACCGTCTCTGATGACAATTTATGCATTTGGTGCACTGACCTCCCCCTTCCCAAGAGGGCAATAAACAGAATGCATTTTCATTAAGATACTAATGCACTTAATCACAAGGGGAAAGGGTTAGGAAGTAACGAAAGACCTTCAAGCACTGTGTGACAAAGCTGATGGGGGAGAGAGGCTTCGTGTTAAAGGCAGCTTCTTTACCAAGTGGTGGGCAGCCCCACAGCACACCCACACACTGCCATGGGCCCTAATTGAAAACAAAAAAAAGTAAAATTTGGGTCTCCTGGCTGCCAACATTGTTTCTGGTGAGTAGGTACCTAAATGAAGCAAACACTGAGCATAAGAAACAACTACTGATAAACATATGATTTTAAAGCATGCTTATTTGTAATGTGTTGACGAACTTGGAATTCATTATGCAAATCGGGAAACCGATGTGGTAATGATCGCTGTGTGCTAAGCCTGGAGTTGTGGCCCCAGGCTCTGGTCGGTCTGGTGGTCACTA
This sequence comes from Nesogale talazaci, assembly GCA_004026705.1. Classification (NCBI taxonomy): domain Eukaryota; kingdom Metazoa; phylum Chordata; class Mammalia; order Afrosoricida; family Tenrecidae; genus Nesogale; species Nesogale talazaci. Next base: position 71,256 of record PVJH01006212.1, read on the forward strand.
TGTTGTTCGCTCCGCTCCTGCCCCTACGATTGTATCCAAACCCAAACCCAAAGCCTTGAAGTCAGTTCCGACCCTTCTGGGCTCCAAATTTGCCTGCTGACCACTTTTCATAGGGAGGGTTATTCTGCCCAGTGTCCTAAAGACTATAAGCTGGAAGCACTAGAGCATTGCTAAAGAAAAACTATCCAGAATCAATGAGACCAAAGCACAGTTTTGAGTTTGTGCTTTTATGGTAATACTCCGTATTGACATTTCTTTTCCATCTGGAGAGTCCAGAAACCCATGACCAGGCAGAGCTGGCATCAGCCTTGCCCTGTGGTGGCACATTTGTAACTTCCTCTCTGGAAGAGTTCCTCGCTCTTCCATTGTTCTTCGTTGCTCAGTATATGCTCAGTGGTTCAAGCGGATAATTCAGTGTCAGGAGGTTTGAGAGACTGATCCCAGGTGACTTTGGGGGGCCTGAGTTTTTGAGTGAGGGGAGTAACAGTGTGACATTGCCATTGGGATGTTAATCTCTTCTGGGACTTTCAAATCTAACAGTATCTTTTTCTACACCCTTGTGTTGTAGGTAATATAGAATACAGCTGCCCCGCCACCAATGAATGTGAAATCACAAAGCGCAGACGTAAATCATGCCAGGCCTGCCGTTTCATGAAGTGTTTAAAAGTGGGCATGCTGAAAGAAGGTAAGACATTTTCTCACTGATGCCAGGAGTTAGCCTGGCTGGCAGAGTGGGGTTGAGATGTACGGGAAGTAACAATTTTAAGAGTCAAAGTGAGTACTCTGAGTCTGAAGGTAGAACACTCTTACATCTGAGCTTTCTGACACTCTGTTGCAAATTACTTGACATGAACAGAAGAGACGAATGTGGTAGGGCACATCTGATGGGCAGCAAATCCCACCAGTTCTGCTTTCTAGCGCTGGTTTTTATTGTTTACAGCTTGCAGAATGTGAAAGAGAAAGGAAAAGCAAGGACCCTGTGGCGATCTCTCTCTGTTGAATTACCACTATATTCAGATTTATTATGATTATTCTCTTTTTTCCATGTCTTGGGATTCATAGTAGTCTTTGTTTCTTGACAATATTGTATTTTGGGCTCACTTCCTATTTTAAGAGTCTGCAATCATAATATTATGATTGTTTTCCATTTTCCTTTTTTTTTTTTGGTAGGGTGGTAGTGGGGGTGGGGTAGGAAAGTGACGGGATACCAGGAGTGGGAAGAGCAACAAAAACAAAATACTGAATAATTGCAATAAACATGTATCAGTGCTAAGCAAATTGCTTAGGCCCATGGAGCTAACTTTGCCATGAAACTCATGGAGTAAGATTCCAGAATTTACACAAGTATTCTACACAGGGCACCAGTCCTGAAATAAGTGTAAGTTTCAGTATATCTCGTAAGGACAGACTAGGGAAAAACTAGTTCTCTTCTCTGCAAAACCCAGTGTTCAATTAAAAAAAATTTTTTAATGTAAATTTGTATTTTTCTGGCGGGGGGGAGGGGGGAGAAGCTATCTCATGTTTATATACTTCCAAACACCATTTATAGATATTCCGGTTTCTTTCTTCCTGATAAATCACCAGATTTTCAAATGAATATGGTAATTTGATAAAGTAAAAAGTGAAAATCTAGTCATTGAAAATGGAAAGAAAATTATCTAACGTGTCTAAAATTTAGAATTATTAAAATCAAATACAGCTTCCATTGTCTCTGCCCTTTGTTCCTTGAATTTGCCACTTCAGATATTGTTGCTGGAAGTCTCCTATCCCTTTGGGTATCAAATCTTTATAAACCTAAGTATTTATACACCAAAGACAATCCAGAACTTCTGTTAGATTTGGTGTTATTCGATCTCATAATTCTTTCATGGTGGGTTCAAGATATTTTATTATGACCGGTATTCTAGAAAGATGAGTGGATTCATTTGCATCTGGATATATTGGGTTCATAGTGTATTTCTCCACCTCTTACTAGAATCATCTATCTCCTTCTTGACCAGGAACAAAGGAAACCTTTCATTCTTATTATCTTTAACTTCTGTATTCGTTTGGAAACTGTCTATCTATTTATCATCATCATTATCTAGTGCCCCCCCCCCCACCAGCATAAGGGGGCATGTGTCTGACTGCTAACGAGAAGATAAGCAGTGGAATCTACCAGTTGCTATGCAGGAGAAAGATGAGACTTTCTGCTCGCATAAAGACTCACAGCCTGGGAAACCCATTGGAGCAGTTCTGGTCCATCCTGCAGGCTTGCTGTGAGTCATACTTGACTTGATGGCAGTGATGAATCCATGTTTAACAAGAAAAGACTTAGGAAAAGAGAGCTGGTCAAAATACATGGTCAAGTTAAAAAACAAACGAAAAAGTTACCTAGATAAACACACACACACACACACACACACACACCATAAAAATGGAAGGCTCAACAATAATAACTCAACCCACATAGAGACCAAATAGAACAGGGCCGAATTGCCCAAGGGATTTCCAAGCCTGTAAATCTTTTAAAATCATTTTATTGGAGGCTTCTTCAGCTCTTATCACCATCCATACATCCAACAATATGTCAAGCACATTTGTATATTTGTTGCCATAATCATTTTAGAAGCATTTTCTTTCTACCTCAGCCCTTGATATCAGCTTATTTACCCCTCTCCCCCTTCCTCTTCCTCCCTCCCTCCCACATGAACCCTTGAAAATATATAGGTGGTTTTTTTTTCTTGTCTTACACCAACTGCTGTCTCCGTTTACTCATTTTTATGTTGTCTGTCCCCCTGGATTATATGTAGATGGTTATCATTTCTACCTTTCTCCCCCCCACTTTCATTCTACCCTCTGGGTATAGCTACTCTTATTATCGGTCCCGGGGGCTTCAGCACTATGGCAAGTTCCCTATGTTTTCAGTTCTTATCTGTACAAGTGTTCATGCTCTTTTTTTTAGCAGGATTTTAAACATAGAATTGGGTTCATGATAGTGGTGGTGGTGGGGCATTAAAGAATTAGAGAAAGGTGTATGTTTCGTCATTGCTATACTGCACCCTGACTGACTCATCTCTTCTGTGTGAACCTTCTGGAATCGGATGTCCACCTGTTATCTATGGACTTTAGGTCTCCACACCACACTCCCCCTCATTCACATTGATAGGATTTTTTGTCTGGGACTTCGTTATCAGACCTGATACCTGATCCCATTGACACTTCATGATCACACAGGCTGTTGTGTTTCTTCCATGTGGCCTCTGTTGCTTCTCAGCTAGATGGCTGCTTGTTTATCTTCAAGCCTTTAAGACCCTAGGCACCATATCTTCTGATAGCCAGGCACCATCAGCTTCCTTCACCACATTTGCTTATGCACCCATTTTGTTTTCAGGTTCGTGATGGGAAACCGAGCATCACAGAATGCCAAGTTATTAGAAAAAAGTATTCTTGCATTGAGGAAGTACTTGAGTTAAGGCACAATGTCCATCTGTTACCTTAATAGGTAACATTTAAATATATATACAGAGATCTATTTCCTTATCATTATATGTAAATATGTACATACCTGTATTCGACCTCTGTAAATTTCCTTTGCGTCCTCGTTCTTTCCTCTATTTCCTTTTACTTTTCTCTTGTCTCACTATCATATTCGACCTTCATTCATGTTTCAGTAATTCCTCTCAGCTACATTGCCCTTGATCAAGACCTACCAGGTATCCTATGCCCTCCTTGCCATCGATTTTAGACCACTTGTTGTTCCCTTGTTCCTGGGTTTGTTAACCCCCACTTCCTTTCCCTTGCTTTCCCTTCTCCTGTGTTCCCCTGGAACCATTAGTCCCATTGTTTTCTTCTCCAGATTATTTAACCCACCCATCTTGTCATGTGGAGACAATAAGAAGCACAAAAACAAACAGAATAACAAAACAATAAAATAATAATAATAAAAAATAACCAAAAAAGCCAGTGACAAAAAGCCCCCAAGCAAACCCTGTAAATAGTTTATTGACCTATAGGAGTGTTTTCCAGTGGAGTCTGGTGGGGTGCCATGTCCTGGCCCCAGAGTCTATTTTTGTATCCCCAGGGGACTTCATTGTTTTGCTGTCCTTGCTGCTCTGTTGCACGCCCTTAGATTTGTTCCAATGTGGTGGGGTCATATCTGGCACAATTCCCGCACTGTACCACAACTGAACAATTGTACAACTGTACAATTCTGGCACTGTGACTCAACCGGCACGATTTCTGCACTGCACAGTTCCAACACTGAACAGTTTGCCGCTATGCGTCAGTGAGGGACGTTGTGTCTCATGGCAGGGCCCTCTGGTCCTCTCAGTGCATCGACTGCTTTTAGCAGGGATATCATCCTGGGGTCTTGGAGGGCCAGGATGTGCTCCATGCTTTGTCTTTCCCTCTTCCTTTGCTCCTGTGTGTTCTGATCAGACATTCTCCTCTCCTTGAGCTGTTGCTTCAGGGCCGTCCTCTGAGGTGCAATCTTCTGGGACTGGAGGGTGTCCATGCACTTGGCATTGGGGCCAGCCCCTCAGACCTCTCTTGATATCTTACTTCGTCGTGATATATCACATTCATATTTTGGCGCACCATGTTAGAAATCTGGTCTCTCTCTCTCTCCCCTGCGGAGATACAAAACCCATAAATCTTTACAGAGGCACACCACTACATCTTTTTTCCTGTCACTGGTGAGTCTGAAGAACAGATTGTTGGTCTATAGCCCATTGCTTAATCCACTGAGCCACGAGGACTCCTGGTGAGAGAGGTGTCTTCGTAAAGTGGAAAACTTTCTCCTACTTTTTTGCCTTACCCGATATCCGACGAAGAAATGCAAGGCCTTTTATAATACAATCAATTATCAATGAATGAATTTTATATTAAAAAATAAAGTACATAGAATGCTCTTATATCCAGGTAGGCCGACTTTTTTTTTTTATTAGTTTGATTTTATTGCTCTCTTTTTTCCACTGCTTGCCCACTCCACTAATTTGTCTTTTCTTTCAAGATTTTAAGGAAGTAGGGCGTGGGGAGAGATTTCCCCCAATGAAGCTCCCCTCCACCCCCAGGAGCAATCTTGAAGGGCAATAGTAGTGGCTGGAGAGTGTGAACTGTAGCTAATTAAACATTCTTGGTGAGAGTAAATGGGACAGGGCTTATCTCTAATTCACACCTCTTCAGTAGCTGTTATCAAGCCTTTAGAGGGTCTGTTTTCAAGGGATTGCTGCTCTTGCTGATATACTCAAATAATAATTTATTTTTTTCTCCACTTCCATGTGCCCATTTTAATGGCACAACATTAGTGCTCCAACCACTATCCCACAGAGAAAGGGTGAGATAGTGAGACATACATATGGAATATTCCTTTTCTTTTATACTTAAAAAAGTACTGTGAAATATTGCTTTACACCCCGCATACAAATGCACGATTATATTTGGCCATCTCCTGGGCTTCAGTCTTGCTTCCGAAGCCTGGAGAGAATGATATTGTCTTAACGGTATCTTTATGGATAGAGAGGGATTTCAGTCCCATGCAGTATGTCAGAGATCATGATGTAGTAAATCTATTCAAATGTAAACCTGTTCAATTCAATTACCAGTCCATAATAACATTTGCTGCGACCACCACCGTGTTGACCACAGCACTCTCTATCGGCTGATGCCACAGCAGGTCTGGAAATTGACAGGGAAAATCTATTTATATGAACAACCCCACCCCCCACCCCCCACCCCCGTCCCCAGAAAACATTAGCTCAAAGAATCGGAAATGAAATCAGATTTCAACAGCTTTGATGGGAACCTACCCTCCTTGAACAGGTTTTTTTGTTTTGTTTTGTTTTGTCTTTGTCTAGCCAAGTGTCTCATAGATCAAATGCTGCCTGAAGGGAAATGAAGCAGTGTTTAAGGTTTTTTTCATATTTAAAAGGTGGTTTGTGGAAAAACAGACTTTTTAAAAAGAGTAATTCTTAGCTTTATTGAGTGGCGTCTCTGCTAACTGAGGTAAATCACTGAGGAAAGCCAGTGAGCACATGTGGGAGTGGAAGGGGAAGCAGTGGCTGATGGGTAAACAATTCAGTTGAATCACATTATTTGTCGTATTTTTTAAAGTTAGGACTGTGCATTCTCTAGCACTGTAATGATTTACGAATGGACTGTGTTTTGTTTAATTTTGCCTTTCAAATTATTCAAGCAATAGTTTTTAAAAATTGCTACCAAGTGAAGTAAAAAATAAGAGTGGTATTTCCAGAGAAAGCAACAGAATGCTATAGTACACCCAAAGTTTGTGACGTTCCATTAAATAAACGATAGTTTGTTCAAATCCAAGAGGTTGCAACAATTCACAGCCTGAAAAATCCCCTTCGTCGTCTCTCTCTGTGCACTGCTTCGCGAGCAAGCTTCACGAATGATGGGCTGGCGTGACTTCTTGGCATTCTACCATACTGTATGTCAGAGGAAACCCATTTATTACCAGATATCTGGCCCCAACATTCCCCTTTCATTTTTACCCCCAGGTATTGCTTATTTGAAGAAAAAAAAAACAAAACAAAACCCAAACTAATCAAGGTGTACCTATAAATCTGGTCAAGATTTATTTTTATTTTGATCTCACTCCTTGGTTATTTAAAGGTCATTGTAGGATGTACGGGGTGAATTTTTTCTCTGTCAGTGGCAAACAGACATTTTATGAAAGCCATAATTATTTTATTTAGGTATAGAATGTTGCGATCCAAGGGTGGGGGAGTTTTTGTTATTTATTGGCATTGTGGGTTTCACCTTGGCATCTCCAGTTTGTTTTTATTTTTTTTTTTTTGTTTTAAATTGTACTCTTACAGGGTAGCAAGAGATTCTCCCATACGTACACACTGTATTTCCCAGCAGGATAGTTAGCTTGTCAAGGTGTATCTGAATCCGGATGGTGTATAGGATTCATTTAGTTATTTCTTTTTTTTTGGGGGGGGTGGGGGAGGCATCACTGCTATCTGCTGGTGGGAGTAGGACGCCCAGCCCCACTGCTAGAATTGAACCTCCGTGCCAGTGGGCCGCAGTCCCGCGCACAACCACTATGCCACCGGGGCTCAGCCCTAGTTATTTCTGGTTAATAAAGTGCACCCCGTTACTTTGCTAAGCATGTGATTATTTTGACTTGCCTTCTTCATCTGTAAAATTATGATAATAAGATTGCTGTGCTGATATCAACAGTTGCTGTGAAGATCCAGAAAGGGGCTGCAGGGCTCCAAGTGCTCGTTGTACCGAGTGGTCAGGAGTAAGGACTAGATTAACATGAGCTTTGTTGATGAGAGGCCATGGAGAGGAACAGTGGACCCAGGCTCAAGCCCTGGCTCCACCGTCACTGAACCTGAAACAAGTGACATCGCCTCTTGAAGACGTACTTCCCTCAGCCTCTTTATGGGTACACACAGGGCTGCAGGGAAGAGTGCAGTAGTCACAGGCCTGCCTGACACCTGGTTTGCAGGAGATTTCAGCTGTATCAGATATCACATGGACTTGATGCACTCTCCCAGAGTGATGCAAAATGTTTTATCTTTTGGCAGCATCTATGGCTTTTGTGGTCTTTTCCAAACAGTTTTTAGGATAACCCAACAGTAAGGGATGATTTCTTCCGAAATGCTGTGCGCCAACTTGGTTTTTAATATCTGAAGGGGGTGAGAGTCAACATTAAAAAAAGATAAGTTTTCTTTCCTCTTCGAGAGAGAGAGAGAGAGAGAGAGAGAGAGAGAGAGAGAGAGAGAGAGAGAGAGAAGCATCTTTAGCTCCTGTGCAGTCCCGAGGCCCGAGAGTTATGCCAGGAGAGTTGCCACAAAAACATTTTCAAGCAGAAGTTTTCACCTCACCAAATGCTTTTAAGGCTAGTTAAGGAAAACTTACTTTTAGTCTTACCCAAAAAATAAAAGATGAGAAGAAGGAAAGAATGGAGACAAACTCTCCACCCAGATAACAACAACAACAACAGCAGCAGCAACAATGATAATAATAATTGACAAAACACATACTTTTAAATATACAGGAACATAAGAATTCAACCAGTGTTATCAAAGCAGAGTAAAACAAACACCAAATAACCCACTGGCGCTGTTGCTTCTAACTGTCAGCACCCCAGTGTGTCAGATTAGACCTTCACTCCATAGGGTCTGGAATGGTGGGAATCTTCCAGAAGATCTCCAAGCCCCTCTGCCCAGATGCCCTCAAGCTGCCAGCCTCTGAGTTCCAGATATGCATCGAACTGTGTCAGCCAGCAACTACACAAGCCTTCAGTTTGACCGGGGAAACTTTTATATCAGAGTGTAGTGGTGAGGGTGGAAAAAGTACAGATGGAAATATAATTTAGTAAGCCACATAAGGGCGAAGGGGATTTCTTTGTGCCTGGAAATGTATTATGTTTTAGCATCTTCTTTGATGTTTCCACCACCTACCCCCTGCTGTTGGGTTCCTGAAACCCAGAGTGGTTTCCAAAATTGTAGATCTTGACGGGAGAGGACAGGCTCTTCTTTCTCTTGAGAAACAATGGGTGATTTTGAACAATCAGGCTTGTAGTTAGCAGTCTAGTGCCGCCACGCAGCACTGATATTGGTCCAGTCTATTCAGTTTTGAGTCTCCCTTTCCATGTGTACAAGGTTTAGACAGTCTTCTTTCTTGCTCCTTCTATTCTACAGTCATATATTTCTGTGGGGAAAAATTCAATATAGTTGGTAACATCATACCAATATATAACACAAAGATTTATATTTATGGTGATGACAGCAGTAATCAGAAATGTAGGAGCATTTATATGATCAACACAGGAAGTGATTTTGTAAATTTTTTCTTAATTGAATACATTTTATAGATGTTCTTGTGTAGAAAATCAAGGAATGAATAGCTTTTGTGGGATTATTTTGGGGGGCAATCTAGCAGAAGTGAGACTTGAATGAATAGTAGATAAATTACAGAAATTTAAACACTTAGAAACAAGGTATTGATTATTATAGAGTGGCTGTGTTTGATACTCTTTTTCTGTATATTTCCTACCATCCTTGTAAACATATTGAAAATGGAGTCAGTGTGTTTTAATTTCTGTGGCTATCCTAAACTTCATCACAGATTAGATTAATTTGAAGTTGTGTTGTTACTGCATATACATCTAAATAAATAAGTTTATAAATAAGCTTATTTAACACTTTAAAAATAATTCCTTTGAAGAAAAAAGAACAAATGATATATTTATTTTATTCATGACCATGCTTTTGTATGTGGATTTTGTTGTTATTTATTTGATAACCGCCTTAAGTATACTTCTATTATGGTCATGTTCAATGTGATATAGGTGTTTTTCTCCCACTTTTTAAAAGTCTAAAAAATACAACCATGAAAATTCCAGGTAGGCAACTTAGCAATATGTTGCTATATGGACAAATGGTTAGTATTCATCCCTTAATGATATTAAAAATAAAGTGAAAGATGCTCCTGCCTTGGGTCCATTGTCCACATTCCAGCACAACAACTCACTCACTGCCCTAGAGTCAACTCTGACTTATAGCGACCTTATAGGATATGGTAGATCTGCCTCATGGGTGAGTTTCTGAGGCAATAATGCTTTCTAGGAGTAGAAAGTCCCATCTCTCCTTCTCCTAGTGGACTGGTGGCTTTGAACTGCCCTTGCAGTTAGCTAACCAACATGTAACATCCAGTGTGCCTGAATATAATAGACCAGCAGACATCTTAATTGTGGCCTCTGGAGTAATGGAGGATCCAGAGAATTTAATACAGTAGAGTTTACAGATATAATGGGAAACTTTGTGTCTAAGATGGATGAGGAGGCTCCAAACATTTGTAGGAAAGAGACGTCCAAAGAAATGGGACTTTTCCATGAACTTTGTGAAGCTCCTTTTCTGTTTAAGATGCATGCATAAAGAGGGAGGTTTTCCCTTTCTGAGGAAAGCCTGCTCTGAGGAAATGGAACTTCTCATAAGCCTGTGTGACCACGAGGTGTTGAAGGGATCTGCTGTCAGGCATCAAAAAACTAAAATTATATCATTATAAATGAGGGGGAGCACAGATTGGGGACCTAAAGCCCATCAATAGATGAAGCGATATCCTCTTACAGAGGGGTCGCAGGGAGGAGAAGATGCCAGTCGAGGTACAGTTTAGTAACGATAAAATATGCAACTTTCCTCTAGTGCTCAAATGCTTCCTCCCACCCACTATCATGATCCCAATTCTACTAGACAAATCCAGCTATCACAGGAGTCAGATACATGGGGAATTTAGGATAGAGGGAACTCAGGACTAGTGGTGGGAGTGGTGATATTGAGAGGGTTGAAGGATGGTGGAATAGAAAGGGGGAACCAATTTCACAGATCTACATATAACCTCTTCTATGGGGCATGGAACAAGGAAGTGAGTGAAGGGACACATTGGACAGTGTACGATATGAAAAAGTAATAACAATTTGTAAATTATTAGGGGTACGGGGGAGGGGAAGGGGAAAGGGAAATATGGGGAGCTGGTACTGGGGGCCTCAGTGGAGGGAGGATGTTTTGAGAATGATGATGGCAACAAGTGTGCAAATGTAGCCTGCATACAATTGATGTATGTATGGATCGTGAATGGAGTTGTATGAGTCCCCAATAAAATATTCATTATAAAAACGGGGGTAGGGAAAAAGAGGAGCTTATACTAAGGGTTCAAGTAGAAATGAATATGACACCATGTGTACAAACATGCTTGATACAAATGATTTGTGGAATGTTATAAGAGCTGTAAGAGCCCCCGATAAAATCGTTGGGATATAAAAAGAGTTGAACAAGGCCGTCATAAGCCTAACTTTGCGGCTCAATTCAATCGAAGGCCTGGAAGGAAGCGAGTTGGCTACATTACTGGACTGATTGTAAATTAGAGGAGGTATTTTGAATCAAAAACTATGGAGATCAAAAGAGCATAGCCTGGAGCAAGAAATTTAGACTCTTTGGTCTGGGGCCAGCAGATTTAGCTTCTATCTTGGGATAGAACTTTAAAAAAGATGTTCACCTTAAAAAGCATGAGAATCTAAAATGCTCTTTTATTTTTTTGCCTTGGTGGGCCTCTAGTTATCTGTGGTTAGTGACAGACTCTTTTTTTTTTTTTTTTTTTAAGAAGGACTCTACAGCAGCGGTTCTCAACCTGTGGGTCACCACTCCTTTGTGGGCTGAGTAACCCTTTTACAGGGGTCGCCCGATACATACCAGTAGCAAAATTACAGATATGAAGTAGCAATGAAAATAATTTTATGGTGGGGGACTCACCACAACATGAGAAACTGTATTAAAAGATCGTGGCATTCGGAAGGTTGAGAACCACTTCTTTATGGCGACATAAATTCCAAACTAAACCATTAACTTACTCAACATGTGCAATCTCATGGTTTCCAGTGTAATCACAGGACCGTGCACCATGACTGTGATCAATGTTAGAAAATTCCCATCACCTCCCAAAGAAGCCCCTTGCTCTGGATCAGAAATCTCCCTCCGCCTCTCTCCACCGCACCTCCCTTATCTGTTCTTTGATGGACGTTTACCGTGTTTCCAGCTATTATGTAAAGATGGCCTGAGGACATATGTTTCCATTTCTTGTGAGCTTCTGTCTAGGAATGGAGTAGAGAGCCATCTGTGCTCCCTCGTCACCCTCTAGTTGTACATCTCAAGTTGCAAGGAGTACGATTTTCCCAACTGCTGAACCTCCTGCCCATCCCTTCCTCTTATTTGACGCTGGATTCACCATCGTCCGTTTTACTTTGTCACGCTTAAGGATGCTCATGTTCTTTTCAAGTGCTCATTGGCCATTTGTATATCTTTTGGGCAGACATGTCCTTTCTGTTCAATATTTTCCCATATATTAAAAACATTTTTCTTCCTTTTGATGGAGAATATACAGTGCAAAGCATAAACCAGGTCAATAGCTTCTACAAGTGCAAGTCAGTGACTTCGGTTGCCTTCTCAAGCTGAGGGTCCCTTCCAGCTGTCCTCGCACGGTACTTTGCCCACATTTTAATGGGGTGACTTCTCTTTATTTTTGGTAGTAAGAATTTCTTATATATTCTAGAAGCAAGTCCCTTGTCAAATCATAAGATTTGCAAATATACCCCCCTCCCCTCTTCTGTGGAATTGTCTTTTCACTTTATTTATGGTGTCTTTTGAAGTACAGCCTTTGTTTTTTAAATTAAGTCCATGGCACCTACTTCATTGGGTCGCTGGGTATTTGATGTCATATGGAAAAATCCATTGCCAAATCCCAGACCACTAAGAATTGCACGTATGTTTTTTTCAAGTGGGTTTTGTAGTGTTTGCTCTTACCAAGTTCATATGCTTTGATCCATTTTTGATGTAAATTTTGTATCTGGTGTCAAGTAAGGATTCACCTTCATTATTCAGCATAGCCAGGTGCCCCCATTACCATTGGTCAAAAAAACTTCTTCCTCACTAAATGGTTTGGACAATTTCATAAAAAAATCATTTGACCATTTTTATAGGGTTTTCTTTCTGGCCTCTCTATGCTTGTTGGTTGGCTTGTTTGTCTCTTTTTGTGCCAATACTACACTTTCTTGAATATCATTGCTTCATAATTTGGAACGGGGAAAATTTGTATCCTCTGACATTCTTCTTCCCTCGTGTGTGGTTTAGACCATATTGAAATCCCATATGAATTTTAGAAGAAGTCTATCACATTCCACAAATTTAGCCGTGAGTCTCATAAAGGATACATTGAGTCTGTGGGTCAGTTGCGGGAGTGTTGCCGTCACCAGGAGCCCCGGCACCTACTGGGCTCCACCGGGCGCGGCTGTGCAGGAAGTCAGCGATTCGGCCCTTCCAAGGCAGAAAGGTGGGACTGTCTGCCCTGCCACGCTTCACAGCCTTGGGATCCCTGCGTACTGTGAATCGGGACAGTGTGAAGACGGAGGGTTTGGGAGCATCCTCACAGTAGTGTCCCAATCTGTGTTTATTGGGTCAATGTCTTCCATTTGTTTAGTTTCTCTCTCATAAAGATTCGGAATAACCTTTTTGCTTTTCTCCCTTGCATTTTTGCACTCTTAAAATGATTATGTAATTGATGCCCATTTCACATTACTTCTTGAAGGGATGGACAAATTATCCTGCGCCCGTGAGCAGTTACGTGTCTTTACGAATTGAAAGCACTCCGGCAGCAGTGTCTCAGTGGTTGGCTGCTAACCCCAAAGGTGGTGGTTCAAACCCACTAGCCCCACGTAGGGAGCCACCCTGTGGCGGTCTGTTTCCCTACAGCGTAGCGGTCTTGGACACTATGGGGCAGTGCATCAGAATGGCTAGTAACCCATCAGCGGCTTTGTTTTGTGTTTTGGTGTAGACTGGGAGGACCCTGCCTTTTTGTTTGCTTCATGGGTGGGACGAGAGCTGGCCTAGTGCTAAGGGAATCCCTGGCTGGAGGGAATAGAGGACTTTACAGAGGGTAGCAGCTCCTCTTCTTGGACTTTAAGAGGCTTTGTTCAGAGGCTGTATTAATTATGAGTCACCTCATCATAATCCAGAGAGTATATTTCCATATTTCAGTTTAGAGAAGGCAGTGTGTGTCTATGTGTACACATGAATTTGAGGGAGAGTACAAATTATACATTTATTCATTTATCTGACATGCTTTCTTTCCAACCAGTTGTTTTGATTCTTGGGAGCCCCCAGGATACAGAGAAAAAAATGATCCTAGAAGTCTTTTGCTACCCCCTCAGCTTGTGTCTTGATTTATACGTGGAAGTGGGAGCTCACCGAGTCTTCTGGGTGCAGCCTGTCAGCAGGGGGACCAAAGAGCAACTTACTTGTCTAATTACCCTGCTGTTGCACTTCCCCCATTTGAGGACAATTTTTGTTTTAAGGGCTTAGCATTTTCCAAGTAGGTTCTCTTTTAAAAAAATGTAAAGTTACTCAGGTCATTTAGTCCCAAGCAAATTTGTTATCTCTTACTTGAAGAACCTGGTTAGTGTAATTGATCCTAACAAAATAGCTTTTGTTAAAAAATAAAACAAAGCAAAACCTCTGAAGAAGACATTGGCAAGGTGATTCTCTTACCCCCGCCCCTTCTTCCTCAAGTCTAATATCATTATGCTGCCAAGTTGAAAACAGAAAATTATTGGTAGGGAAATTTGGGTTCCTACTGCCTTCAAACAGCAGAACAAAGAAAAGGAGAAAGCTTTAATGGTATTCAAGGAAAATATTTCTGTGTTAGATGACAGTTAATAGAACCGCATTGACCTCCCTGGTGTTTCGTGCACTCTCTGTTGTAATATTATCCTACGAATCTCCCTCATTAATGCAGAGTATTAAACAAAACTCCCAAGTCATAAGCGGCAGCAGACCACCTTCTTTGTGAGTTTTGTCTCGATGCTAAGCCATTTGCAAATGTATTTAAGATGCCACAAAAAGTTATTTTGTGTACAGATACTGCCTAACCAGCTGGTGATTTTTGTTTTATATTTAGTTGATATGGAGCTTGCATAATGTGTCTCAAACGATTAGCAAAAAAAATGTGGAGGTATGACTTAGAATCTATATCCCTGAGAGCATGAGAGGCAGTAGGCTACATGCATTTTGTGTTGTAGGGGTGTGTGTGTGTGTGTGTGTGTGTCCTTACAACGACCCCCAGGGGCAGCTAGTTCCCTGTCTCACAGAAGAGAGTGAATGCACAGAGATGATGCTACTGGCCACAGTTTTCACCGAGTCAGAATGGGATATAGATTGGAGAGGAGACATTCCAAGTCAATTGTTTGTGCCCCAAATTTGCTTAATATAGTTGAATTTTGTGACTCTCTGAACTATTTGGGTATATTTAGCTCGTGACCCTCCAGAAGCTGTTTCATGCCAGAAGCTGTTTCTCTTTGTACAGCATTATTAAGAACACCTGTTTGGGCTGCTTTCCCCAGGGCTGACGTCCGTGCTGTAGGTTCTTCATTCAGCAGTGGCCGGAGATGGAATGAACTGTGATGACATGCAGTGTGTTCTCCATCCCTGTGAGGGATGGTGTAAAGAAAAAGTATCACATGTGCAGCAATAGACTTGAGTATCTTTTTTTCAAAACATTATTTTTATTGTGGAGTGAAGATTTACAGAGCAGATCCTCAGTTTTTATTCAGCGATATATACACATTCTGTCTCATCCCATTCCTTGTGTCCTTGTGGTCCCGCCAACATTCCATCACACCCCACCCCACCCCCACCCCACTCCCTTTCTCCTTAAGTTTCCCGTGTCCATTTCTCTTTCTTTCCTAACCCTTCAGAATGTCACGAACCTTGGGTAAATACTGCCCTTTTGATCTCAAATGTCTGACTATTCTAAGATGCCTATACCTTACTGGGGTTATTGTTTCCCTAATAGAGCTAGTAGTATTTGGTTGAAAATTGAACCATGGGAAGGACAGATGGTTGAATTCAGTTCCACACCTGAAGGCCAAACCTGTGGGTGTTCCATCATAGAGTAGAACATCTTCTATGGTAGCTTCCTACACCTGGATTCTTGAGACTCCAACATGAAGCTCAGACTAAATTGACCATTCTAAGCTGTCAACACTCAAGCTGCCATTTCCTGGGAACCCTATTTCAGTGGGCCCTCTGTTGTTGTCATAGAATTTCAGTCTATGCCTTGAAACATTAGAGACATTTTGCCCCTTGCGACATAAGTTTACTCTCTGGTTCTGTTTTTAGAACATAAACTTCAAAATCACTTAATGATGCCTTTGGAGAGTGGGGTAGATTTGTTTCATTAACCCAGAGTATCGTCTGCCCCAGTAATCTTTAAGATAGCTCCATTGAGTACCACTGGGATATTGTTTACAGACCCATTTTTATAAATGAGGAAATTGAAGTAGTGATGATTCAAAAATTTGGTCATGATTTTGTATATAGACTATGCTGAATCTTCAACTTTAGCAGATTCTCCGTGTACAACAGATTTGCTGCAACAGTTTCTACATACAATTTACCTATGTTTATGATGAAATTGTGATAGCATGACAAAAGATGTAGAGTCTTCATCCTTAACTTGTGAGTTACTCTTGTTAAGACTCAGCAGATTTCTTGTGCACTGAATGTTTACGACATTATCGTGCATTGCTTTGCGTATCGCTCAGCCCTTCTCAATTGGAAGTGGGCACTGGTCATTTCTTGAGACATTGTTCTGTCATTTTGCCTCTTTCTAGCTTAGTAGGTTGAGGAGCCACCAACCAGCTTCCCTAAGGCAAGCTGTCTGCAAAGAACAAGCCAGCTGGCTTGGCCAAGGTTGATCAATGATGAGAGGCAGGCTGGGTTCCAGGTTCACAAAAGCCACTCAGTGGAGAGTAGGTCAGCGGCTTCCCCAAAGCCAATTAGCTGGCAGAAGTCTAAGGTGCCTGGTGCTAGCCAGATTCCCTGAGCCTGATGGTACTGGGGGGGAGTCCATCGTTGGCCTTGCTGGCAAACTAGACGTAAGTGAATGGCAGATTGTGCTGTATGAGAGCCACTGTGGCTTTATGGGGCTACTAGACCAAATAGCAGGGAACTGCCACTCCCACTCAACCTTTCCTAAATTGTCTGTGCTGTCCCAGCAAATTGATAACTGATCGACAGGCAGGTGTAGTGGACCTGGGCTGCCATTCACCTCACACATTGTTCTGACCTTATGAATCATGCCATGTAAGGAAAGTTACATGGAGCTGGTTTCGGAGGCAGGACTCTTTATGAACTTAATGGTGACAACTGTAGGACACTCTTCTTTGCCACATGGCAGTGGGTGATGCATGGAAACATGTAGCAAAATCCAAAGTGAGGGCTTCTTAGCTTTTGTCCTTTGGTAAACCAGCTTCTCCTCAAACCATGTGTACACGTCCAAGATCACAGTCTGCTTTCCTATTGTAAGGTTAGGTTTGTTCTACATAGACTGTTTCCTTGTTATTTAGATAGATGTAAATAACTTGACTCAAGTTTTAGATATCTTGGAGATCCTAACATGTTAGGAAGAATATGTAAAAATTAGGGAATTTATATGACCTCGTTTATCTTAGCAGGTATTTCTGCCTAGATCTGGTTTCTGTACTAATTTCTATTTCCAGCTTATTAGGAAACCATGTTCCCTTTGCCTGGCTTCCTCTTAGTCTTCAGCTATGAAAATACATGTTTTCTTGAGGCTACCTGAACTGTTATTTAATGAATACTCTAATGAATTTCCCCCAGTTAAATTCTCCCCTCACACATACCTTGTGGGCCACGTGCTTTCTTCTACACTTGTGTAGTTCCCCCTTCGATTTCTGGCTCTATGTTGTTTGTTGCTGTCCAGTTTCCCAACTCCTCATGACCCCATCAACTGTGGGGTGAAACACTGCCTAGCCTGTCCCATGCCCAAGACTTTTGGAGCAGATCATTGTGATCCATAGGGTAGCATGAACTGATTTTTGAAAGTGAATCACCAGAGCGTTCTTCATAGTCCAGCTTAGTCTGAAAGCTCATTGAAACCGGTTGAGCTCCACAGCAACACACAGGCCTCTCCTGACAGGTAGCGTGGTCATTTCTACCTAAAGCTGTGGTTCTCCATATCTCTGCCAAGCAGCAGTTTGGTGATTCCCAAGCCTGTGCTCCCCATAGTTACCCTATTTTAAGCAACTTCCCCACCCCCACCCCCGTGTTCACCTCTGTGCTCTTCAGACATCTATTTCCTTATCAATGAAGGCTTTTCAGTGTCACCATTGTCCCTAGTATAGTTGGGGCCATTTAAAGGACAATGACATTGATTTCTAGCCAGTTTAAGATTACTACCAATTCACAGAGATTTTGAATGTATTGGAGAGGAAAGTGCACCTGGCTCAGTTTTTCCTCTCCATACCTCTAGAGATGACCTGCTCCATACATCATCCGAAGCTAGCTTCAGTTTTTTCTCCACAGGACAACTTTCCATCTATCTGTCACTTTAAAGGAGCTTGGAGAGATAGAACAGTGATTAGGCATTTAAATGCTAATTGAAAGGTCTACTGTTCTAACTCGTCATTCACCCTGTAGGAAAAAGAGATGGTGGTCTGCTTTCACACAGGTTACAATGTTGGGGACTCCATGGAACAATTCTTCTTTGTCCAGTAGGGTCTCTATAAGCAGGAATCAACCTTACGACAGGAGGTTTTATTTTATTTATCAATCCAAACAATGCACATATGGCAAAGACATCCAATCTTGCAGTTATTCATCTTTCTGTTATCTGCTTATTCAACAAATACTGTTTGAGAGAGTGTTGGCTTCATATTATTTATGATACTGGTTCCTTGTTTCCTTTTCCTGAATTCCCATAGCATTTTTATGCCCTTTTAGCTTAAACATGTTAACATCTTGTTTTCCATGGAAGGAAGAAGAGCATAAAATTTATGAGGATGGTCTCTAGAATCAGATGAATTTTGACTCTTGATTGAGTCCTTGAAATGTTTAATGTGAGTAAGTACTTTTTAATTTTGATTTTAACTTTTGATTTCAATCGATTTTGTTCAATTTAAATAGCAACACCTGCTTGGTGGCAAGTGTATTGGACAGTGCAGAGATAGAATTGAGGTCCATTCACACTTTCACCACTTCTACCTACATGAGCTCAAGCCAGTCATGTAAACTTGGCATCCCTTATCTGTAAAATGGAGTTAGTGAAGGCGGTTGTTTTGAAGAGTCAGTGAAGTAATACATAGATAATGTTGTCTTGGCACAGCGCAAACCTCCAACCAATTGTCATTGAGTAAACTCTAACTAATCACAACCCAGAATATGCCATTATAGAACTGTTCTCCTTTTTCTTTAAAGCCCAGGGGAAGAAATTTATTGGAGTCCATATGGGAAACCCTAGAGGGGTCCAGCATACCCTACTGTGAGGCATGCCCAGTCACACCATTTACTGTACTCCCATGTCTCAGAGGGCATGCTTTTCTTCAAAGCCCCAGGTCTGGTTGCAGGTGGGGATGTCATCGCATTTTTAATAGCTGATTTCTTAAAAGTAGATCGCCAAACCTTTCTTTCAATGCACCACCAAGTATACTTAAATCTCGGACCCTCTGGTTAGTGGCTGAGTTTGCCATCAGTGCCATCCATCATTGCAGTATTCCAGAAGGACTCAGTCAGGTTTACACTGAGTATATTCTATTACTCACTTGGTAGCCCTGGTGAAACAGTGGTTAAGTGGACAGCTGCTAACCAAAAAGTCAGTGGTTCAGACCCACCAGGCTCTCTAGAGGAGAGAGAGGTGGGAATCTGCTTCTTAGGGATGTACTCCTTAAGTCTTAGCAACCGTGTACACCGGCCATTTTCCTTTGCCCTATTGGGGAGCCATGAGTTGGAATCAAGTGACCAGCACACACAAAACACACTAAGCAGACCCCAGGAGACAAAACGCAAACTACCTGAGAACAGGGATTGTATCTGTCTCTTATTTTATTACTTCATGGCAGTCTGCAAAATAATGAGCATATAGCAGATGTTCATGAAGACATACCTGATTTGTTTCCTTTCTTATTTTTTTCTGGTATGTTTTCAGGTTATATTTTTAGAGTGGGTGAAGAATAATTTTGCCATAATAACTTCAGGGGAAAAATCAGACTACCATCACATATACATCACTTGCACCTTGCCCTTGTATGTGTGTGACGGCACCAGAATTGTATTTCAGCAGTGTCTCTTTACTTAATGTACGTTCACTACTATGTCAGGTCATGTTGTCTAGAGAGACACACCCAGTGACACTCATAAATGTGTAAGAAAGAGCTTTCTATCAAGAAGTAGTTATATATCAAGAAACCATCCCAGTCCAGTCCAACTCAAATTCCTAAGTCCTATACTAGTCCGTATGTCCCAGACTCGTGCAGCCACATGCAATAACGCAGAATGCAGAATTATCACAGGTTGGTGGGTACAAGGTCTTGTGACTCCAACAGTGGCTCTGGCAGCAATCTGGGTGAGTCAACAGGAAGGCATCGGCAAGAGAGGGGGTGGGGGAGGTCCCCAGGATCCTCCTTATGAAAAGCCATGCCTACAAGGAGGCACCATCAGACTTTGATTAATGGGTGGACATACACTTTTATATAGTTTCAAGTTGACATGAAATTATGCAACTACCACAGATACCCTGACCAATCCTATCCTGGGTACAAAAAAGAAAAAGACAACAAAGAACAGCTATTATTTTTCATCCGTCTCTCCCATAGACATTGGATTGGTTAGGGATTATGATTAAGGAATTTCAGGTATGTTTTAAATAACTGGGATCTACCAGTCAATGAACGAGATTGGGCCGAAGCTTCTATATGTAGTAAGTGATAAAGCAAGGATTTAATCCTGGTTTCTCTCTGACGTCTATAAATTATTAGTGCTATATAGGATAGAGTTTTTAGCTTGTTTCTTAAGTTGATGTTTTATCAGACTATCAAGAACTACTGTGTGGTGTGTGTCGCCTGGGAAGCCTCTGTTCTCTTCTGTTGCTTCGGTCTGTGAGCAATGGGACCTTGGTTTCAGCACCTGGTTTTGGTGCAGGAGCTGTGACGAATTCCCAAATCGTCCCTTGCTGTAGACCTGCTGGAGCAGGAGGGATTAGGCAATAGCAAAAACATTTTCTGATTGCTGTAAGTATTGCTCTCTGCAGGACTACCATCTTATTCCTTGCAGTTTCTGGGTGGACTGCTCCCACCTTTCCCCCAACATGGTTTGAATCATGTTCGAGCTCCTTGTATTTCTGAACAGCACCCCTTCTTGGAGCATATTTTCTGTCTGTAGCAAGCTTTCAGGGTCTGCCGTCCAGAGGTCCAAATCTGAGTTCTGTGAATCACTGTCTTTCTCAGCAATTCCATCTGTGTCTGTGAGTCTCCCCAGAATTCCTTCATTAGGACCTGGAGGGGAAAGAATGGAAAAAGGAGGCTTCCCTAATGGTGATAAAGTGAAAGGACTCGAAATTCAATTCAAAAGCTGTGTGTCTAAGAAATGTAGTGAATCTCCGGTTATCTCACAAATCTTTAACTATTTGGTTATGTGCACCAGCAGAGAAAAATCCATCAAAAGTTTTGTTAAGGTAGGAAAGAACAAAATCCCCCAGCCTTTACAAGTAATTCTATTTCTATTTTAACGGCATTCAGGAACTGGCCTCTTTGAGCTCCCCAGATTCTGAAAGCTGGGAAGTCTACCCTTCCTCACCTTTCTTACTTAACTTGCAGTTAGAGATTCTAACTAGCAGCCTCAGCTAATACATTGATTTTAACTGGAAATCCGAGAGGAGGCAATGCTGTAGTCAGCTGAACTCTTCAACAGTCCTGGGAGACGAGAGTCATTTGCACATTGGAAAACAGCTCATGGACCAGCAAAGCACAGGTGAGTGGGGAGGCCTTGGCTAGCATCTCTTTTTGATCACCATGAGAAAGATTATGGATTAAAAAGGCCTCCTAATTAATACACAGTGCTAAGGCCACTTCTACTCTCCCCCCCTTTTTCTTCTTTAAAAGTGGATATTTTGAAAATACGCAAGAGCCGGGGAAGTAGAGTTGGAAAGCATGTGAGAGAGATTGATCATTAGTTTCTTCTCACATTGCAATATGTCAGGAAATAACAAAGTCACGAGGTTGCTTTATTTTGAGAAAAAAAAAAAGAGAAGCTAGAGCATTTGGCTGGGCATTATAAATGCGTCACTCTTTATAACATCTTTTAAGACTATGGGTTGTTCAAACACACCACCCCGAACTGTTGTGAAGATGCCAATGACTGGCAAGCTTCTTACTCTCTCCAAGCCTCAGTGTCTTCAAGGGTAAAACAGTGATAATGATGCCATGATGAGGATAGTCAGAAGGGTCTTGCAGAGTGTGCCGTGGGGATTAAATAAAAGAATGCATTTAAAAGATTTGTTGCACTGTCAGATAAATTTAAGTCCTCCATAAATAGTAACCACTATTCACATCCTCACTATTGCTTGGTTGCTCACATGCCTGATTATGTGCAAGGCTAGTCCACGCTTCTTGGTCTCAAATGTCATCCTTCTAGATTTTTACCCCCTACAGAATGACCGAGTGTTATGTTCACAGCAGGCTCGGTTTGTCTTCTCGTTGCTGGCTCTCCATGATTTGCTGGGGTCAGAGGGCTCAATAATGCTCGGTGTGACTCCGGCCTAAAGGTCTTTCCTGTGTTCACAAGATCTGAAGGTGACAGGCAGGGTCAGCAGAACCTGCCAACATTGCAGAGACACCTCTGTGGATTGGGGGATAGAGGAGGAAGTCTGTCATGGACCAGGAACAAATGACCTTGAATCTTCGGAGTCCCTTCTCTGGATCATCACTAACTTTCCCCAAGGTGTAATTTATGTCATCTGCACATGCTAATTTTTTTCATTTCTATCTAGCAATGTCGGGGTAAACAATGTTTGCTTCTTTGGTGAAGAACAGGCTACTGCTTACACCTGGAATACTGGACAGCTTCTTCTAGCCCTTAGAAGCCACTCTGCATGCTGTGCTTTTGAACTTCTAGAACAACTTGAGCATAAAGTTGCAGCTTGCTTGGTATCTGCAGAGTTCTTTCCTGGCTGTCTTGAGTTCTGCCTCAAAGCAGCTATTCAAGCCAGAGAAGCAAAGGGTAAAAATTATTCATGCATGGGAAGGGTTCTCCAGCATTCTCAGCAAGTCTGTTGCTTCACTCCGCCCTAGGATTACCTGCAGGTCATCACCTAGACAGCAGTATCGCTTGGCTCTCCATCGTAGTACCCATGAGCCTTAGGCTAAGAGGTGTCTGTGTCACCATTCTCCTGACCATGGTTTCAGTCCCAAAGTGGGAGGACTTGAATGGTTGGCTTACAGAGAGGAAGGAAGGAGGGAGGAGAAAGAAAAAACAGAGTGTGTGTGCTCACCCCTGGGTGTGTGTTTATATGTATGATTTGGGAGGGGTAGCCTGCCAGAGCATAAAGATAAGTCCTTTCTTTCTTCTATTCCTATACTTGTTTTCTGTGTATGCAATGATAAACTACCAGAATATGGATGAGGCCCAATTGATGTATTTATTTATTTATTTATTTATTTTAGGCATCACTGCCCTGGTGGTGGAAGTAGAAGGCCCAGCCTTTACTCCTGGGGCTGGAATTGAACCTCCATCCCAGTGGGCCACAGTTCCATGCACAACCATTACGCCACTGGGGCTCAGCCCCAATTGATGTTTTGAAACACTCTCTGTCACCCACTAACTCAGACACCCAGTCTCTTTGGGGGACAGAGGACCTGTACCAGCCCCCTGCCTGCCCCTCTCCCTGTGCTTCATTGGCTCAGAGGATATTTAACCACCACCATCACCCCCACCTCGGCGTCCAGGCACTGGGTGGACGTGCGCCTGTGGAGCCTTTCCAAGCCTCAGCTCGTCTCTAATTAAAGTACTTGCTATGAACGATTTTTAAGCACTGGAGCTTAATGAAGTTAGAAAAAGGATTTGGATGCAGTTTGTGAAGACTTCAAATTGTTTGAGTTTTTTCTCTGGGGAGAATTGTAAAGTCTGGAGGCATTCTGAATTACTTACAATGTATTCCATTTTGTTCTTTTTTAAAAATTCTTTTGCAGTAGCAGATAGCAGAAAAACGCCCATTCCCACCTTATTTTGTTTCCTTTTTTCCTTCCCAGGAGGACACTGGAACTCTTGCCTTGCAAAGTGGCTTCTGGAGAATTTACAAGTCTTTGAATACTGTTATCTAATTAGAGGGATGCTTGTGTCTTTAATTCTCATTGGCAGCTCCACCTTTGACCCTGAAGGACACAGCAGTGGAAGCTGTCTTAGCTCTCTCACTGGTGCTGCAAGCCCCAAGCCCCAGAGATCCTGGCTGTGCTGGAGCGATGGTCTATAACGAGCTCTATATCTGACCCAGTGAATTCCTCTGCCCATTGCTGGTTTACTGCTGGCAGTTAAATGCTGGCTAATACCTTCTGTTAGAGATCGGAGCAGTGGTAATTTGTCGTCAATAGTTGTAATTAGGTTTATCTACCCTTTTAACCAATACCATCGTCTTTACCGGTTAGGGACCATTGAGAGACATTCTGCAAAAACAAAGCCAAAAAAGAAAACCCCAAACTTGTTTTAAGCATTGATTCCAAAGCCAGGCAGCCCTTTGGGGATCTCTTCCTCTTATCCATCTCCCTTTTCATTTTTTCCCCTTCGCAACTATTCAAATGCCTACTCAGAATAAAATGTCATGGAAGCATGTCATGTATCTGAAAAATAATTAATATAATTGACAGGAATGTCGGTTTTCTGCTGAGGTGTGTGTCTCCTAATCCCACGGTGCAATCTTTAATATTGATCTAATTGTTCAGAAACCACCTCACTCTCCTCTCCCTGTACCTGGCTGGGCATTTCCAGGACCAGCGATCCTTAGGCTACATTGTATTTGCATCTGTATGATAATAATCATTTGCTTAAGTGAGTTTGCTTTTACTTCTGTGCTGGGGCAGGCATATCTAGCATCTCTGGTGTGTGTGTGTGGTGTGTGTGTGTGCGCGCGCGCAATGCGGACCTGAGTTCCACAGTTTATTCACTGTGTACATTGCATAGAATATTGTAAATGGCACATCCAAGTGTTGGAATCTCAGCGATAGGAGTTCAGCACTTAAAGTGTCCAGGTTGCACCTGAACTAGCTGGAGCCTGCCAGCCCCTGCAAGCCCACTGAGAGCATCTGTCTCGCCACCACCTCGCTCATGCTGTCTCCTCGGCAGGCCCTCCGATTCTTCTGACTATGAGCATAAATCATCCACCTGTCAGGCACTCTTGCTGCCTGGATTATGCAATGTGCCTGCCTTCATTTAGAGGAGGTGTGAGCAGGAGATTGCTGCAAATGGTCCGCATTCATTTTAATGCCATCCCAGCATTTCTTCAGCTTTAATGAGGGGATTAGGGTGGTGACAATGACTTTCAGAGACAATGAAAGTCTTCAAGATTCTGGAATTTGCTTTGTATGTTGGTTATGCCTTAGTTTGAGAATGACTACCACCACCACCCCCTCCACTTCCTTCAAATCCCACATAAATCAACAGTTTAAACATTTAGGCAAAGGAGCGGGGAGGCGCACAAAGCCAGCTGTCCACAGCTCTATTTATTGGCTTTATAATAGTTCCCTCCAGCTGAAGAACTTAGAATCAGTCAAATTTATTGCTGATCTTCAGTTTGTTACTCTTATCTTTTTTCAGGGGTGACATTTACCCCCATCCCACCCTAAGCTAGCCTCTTTTCTTTATTCCCTGCCTTTGGTTAACTCTAAAATTAATAATAATAACAAAACTAGAACCTCCATAGTTTTACTTTAATAATTTTAGCTTCACTAATTGTTGAAACTAATAAAGGCGAGTCATGCTTCTGAAAATTAAAAATAAGATCTCTTTTGCGCTTCTAATTCCACTGCTCCTGGTTCTATTACAAAAAACTCTTCACTGCGTTGTGATTCCTCTCCCCCACCACTCAACGGTGTTAATTTTTAATTAAAAAACCTCCGGAGTCATGTCAACTTTATATGTCTGATAATCAAATATGTGAAATCATCAATTTCTTTAACTAATGGGCCCTTTTGAAAAACAAGGGTTTCTCTTCCTGCAAAAAGTTACAGTCTCAGAAACCCATAGGGGCAGTTTTATCCTGTCCTGTCGGGTGCCTGTGAGTCCACTCACTTGTTGTAGTGAGTTGATTTCATTTTATTTTGGCACCTTACGAAGCCCTGGTGACCTAGTATCTGACTCATTGCACTGCTGACCAGCTTGAACCCTGAGAGAAAAAGAAAATAAAGCTGCTCCTTCGAGAGCGAGAGAGCCTGGGAATGGAAAAAGCAGTGCCGCTCCATCCGTGGGGCTGGTACAAACTCAATGGTGCTGAATTTGCTTTGGTTTCAGTCTGGCACATTCAACTAGGGTTGCTTTTATTTGAAATGGAGAGACTGAAGATCCTGAGGTCTTGACTATTAAAAAGGGTTTACCTGACCAGAACAGAGGATAGAAATACCATGTAAAAAAAAAAAAGACTTGTATCAAAAAGCTGTGGGTTAAAATAAGAGTAGTGGTTTTAAGCTAGGTGATGTGTTATTCAATAGCTTTAAAGTTGCGAGGGATGTAAGGAGCACTGGTGTTAAGCTGTTAACTACAAGCTCAGCAGTTCAACACCTCCAGCAGCTCTGGGGGAGGAAGATGAGACTGCCAACGCCTTTAAAGAGTTACAGTCTCAGAGAGCCATGGGACAGCTCTACCTTGTCTTACAGGCGTGTCACGAGTGGGATCAAACCAAGGGCAGTGAGCATGGTTTTAGGTCTGTGGGTGAATTAGGTCGCATGGCAATGCACAGGGCAGAATATGTGTGTTTTCTAAAAATCAGGCATGTGTATTGTCAGCTGGCCAGAGGACAAGTAGACATTGGCTTTAAAAGGTTAGCAGGCTGGCCTGCTAACCACCAGGGAATTAATCACTTCAAAGCCACCAGTCAGTGCCCAGCTATCAGCAGATAGAGTGTCGGGGGTCTTGAAGGCTTGAAGTTACACAAGCGGCCATCTAGCAAGGAAGCAACAAGCTCACATACAAAAAGCACACCAGCCTGTGTGATCATGAGGTGTTGACAGGATCAGGTAACAGGCATCAGAAGATCCCAAACAAATCAAGAAGCATATTGTTGAGGATGAGGGGTGCACAGAGACACAAAACCCATCTGTAGACATTAGGACATATCAAAGAAGGGTCTCAAGGAAGGAGTCAACTAGGGTGCAGTATAGCACCGATGGCACATAATATTCCTCTGGTTCCTTGAGGTTTCCTCTCCCCCCACTATCATGACTCCAGGTCTACCTTTCTGTTCTGACTAGACCAAAGCATGCACACAGGTACAGATAAGAGCACTTGACACAGGAATCCAGGTCAGATAAACTCCTTAGGAACAGAAATGGGAGGAGTGAAACTAAGAGGGGAGGGGGGAAAGTGGGGGAAGAAGGAGAAGAAGGGAAACTAATGTTCAGTGCATAACCCCACCCCACCCCACCCCCCACCCAGGGGGATGAAGAACAGAAATGAGAAATGTGGACGAAGGGAGACGACAGTTGGTGTAAGATATGAAAACAATCACAATTTATAATTTTCAAGGGATCCCGATGGTACGAGGGGAAAAAGAGAAGCTGATATTAAGGCTCAAGTAGAAAGTAACTGCTTAGAAAATGATGTTGGCAGTATATGTACAAATATGTTTGATAAAATTGATGTAGAGAATGTTTAAGAGCTGTAAGAGCCCCACTAAAATGATTTTAAAAATAGAGCGAGAGATTGAGAAGGCAAAAAAAGAAAGAATCAAACAAACAAACAAACAAACAAAAAACCCACCAGTCACTCCACTGGCGAAAGATGAAGCTTCCATTTCCAGAAAGAGTCTCTGAAGCCCACAGGAGCAGCTGCCTTGTCCTATAGAGTCATTAGAATACTAGGTATTGACTCAAGGGCAATGGACTTGAGTTTGAGTGTTGACCTGCAGTTTATGTCTTTGATTCCTCCTGGCCCACCTGCAGATGTGAGCCTGTTTGTAGTGACCTGTCTCAGGGCATCTCTGGCATTCTCTGCATCCCACTCCTTCCAGCTCTTTCACTATCAGGGTCACAGGGCTGTGGGAATTTCCTTGGGTACAATTGGGAAAAATATGATACATTGATATCCACAAAGAGTAAACACTTTGGCATCATTTCTTCTTGCACAATTACACTGTGTATATGTCTGTGCAGTGTGTGTACATGTGTGGGTCTACATACAGATATATACAAGTTTGTTTGTTTTTTTTTAAGTATGGGAAAAATTAGAATTGAAAGATATTTTCCCATGAATTTCCTAAAAGACCGCCTTATACATATACTTTTGTCCTTTCTGGGAAAATAAAATGAGGACATTTTATTAATTTGGAACTAAAAGCATAAAGTTAAGCAATTCTGTAAAAAACGCTCCCTTTTAATTTTTTAAAAATCTTCATGACCAAAGAAAAGCAGCTTTTTTATTCCCTCGACAATCGTATTCTTAACATCTTAGTTCTATACAAAACTCTTCAATCAGCGAGCTGCCAGCTAACCTCAAATTGTTGAAGTGTGCTGAAAATCTGTTTACCCATTCTTAGAAAACACAATTTGCCGAGGCCTTAAGTCATTTTCAAATCTTGAAGAAGGAGTGTTTTCTTGACTGTTAACCTGGTTGCGGCTTGCCCCACACACTCCAGGAAGCAACTGGGGAGAGTTTCAACATAACAGCTCCCTGTGGGTGTTTTGGGGGAAGCAATTGACCTCATCACCAAGTGTTCAGAGCTGCAGCCCGAGCGCCTCCAGTAGAAGTTCACTGGGCTACAAGGTGTCCACCAACTCTTGCCAGATTTTAATGTGTTTGTATTTTTGTTATTTCTTTCTATGGCAACTTGAGGGAATCCACTTCCTAGGGCAGAAAATGTGTTGCATCATCACCACCACCCCTAACTGACAAATCTAAATGTATGCATATTAAAAAAAATACCAGGAACATTTGAAGAGATAAGTGCAACACAACACTGACAAAATCAGATGAAAAATCACACTCTTTTATCTATGGAGAAATTAGGTTTATCATCGGGAAAGCATTCTCTTTTCATTTTCTGAAAGGTGCTTTCTGACAGACCCTTTGCAGTGGACGTCACACTCACAAAACATGCTGTCACGAGGCTATTTGAATATGGTGACAGGCTCATTATCATGTTGAAGACTCCTGACAACACAGCAGAGGGGAAATGGACAGGGCTGCCAATCAGCTGTTGAAAAGACGGTGGTTGAAATAGGGTTTTTTGTTCTGAGAACAGTAGTACAAATTGACTGCATTAATTCTTTTTATTATAGCCGTGCACACTGTAGTTAAGGGCTCGGGTGGGGGGGGGGTTCCCATTATCAACCCCTGTTTCAGCAGGTTTATTAGCTGGCTGTAAAAAATGTGTTCCCGGCTGAAATTTGGCCGAAGGAGAAGCCTTTTCCTATAAGAAAAAGCTGTGTGTGTTTGTGTGTGTGTGTATGTGTGTGTGTGTGTGTGTTTTGCTAACAGTGAAAAAGAAAATTGCCAAAATAAAGTTTGATGGGCAGGTGGACAGAACGTCTAAAGTCTCCCTGTAATGCTTTCAGAATCCCAAATTGCAAAGGAAGCCTATTCCCAGTTGCCGCCCCCCTCCCCCTCACCCGGTGGTTGTGGTTTAGGATTGGGATGGGGCTGTGACCACAGAGAACTCAGGAAGGAGCCTGATGGAACTGCAAACAAATGGTGGCAGTGTAGCTGTCAGAAGTGAACATTTTCCCATAACAGTGCTCACAGAGTTGCCAGATCGTTCTGACTCTGTGGTACCACTGCAGTACGTGCCCAAATTCAAGTTGTTTCCTGGATGTTTCCAATCTCTTCACAATTTTTTTTAAAAGAATCCATACATCAACTTCATCAAGCCCATGTGTACATACGCTCCCATCATCCTTTTCAAAACATTTCACTTCTACTTGAACCTTTGGTTTCAGCTCCTCTTTTCTTCTCCTTCCTCCACCCTTCCACCCTCATGAACCCTTGATAAATTATAAATTACTGTTATTTTCATATTTTACATCATCTGTAATCTCGTATGCTGATTATTGTAATTGGTTCCTGGGGTTTTGCTTTAATGGTGCCATCTGAGTTTTAATTTGTGTGGGTATCTATATATTTTTTCTTACAAGAGAGTAACTCACTCACTCTCACTAGACTAAGATGAAGACATTCGAGCAGCAGATGTCCTTACTTTGGGTCCTGTAAAGGTGAGTAAGGCTTGGTATTTCCTGCAAGTCTCTACTCTTGAGGAATCCCCCCAAAAGATAATCAAATGTGAACCTTCTCAAAAAGCAAGGATATTTCTGCTCATAAGTTTCACATAGCTATTCTAATGATCCCTCTTCTGTTCAGCTACTTCCCGGTGGTAAAACACTTCAGGAACCCACAAGAGGGCCATTAATTTTCCTCTGCCATTTGGTGTATTGCAGCATTTACACACTTGATTAGACTCTGCTCTGGTGAAAAAAAAGTTAGCATTCCGATGTAAGAGCCAAATTCTCCCCAGGGAGTGACTTAGATATTGGAGTTAATCAGTCCAATAGAAAATTTTACTTCTCTTCCAGGGTTATTCCATTCTGACTCAACTTGGCTAACCGTGTCTTGTATCTGCTTTTCACAATGGTAGTTTTTAATCTCTATATACCCAACAAGCATAGGACGTTGTTTCAGAACATGATCACACACACACACACACGTCAAAAAGATCCTGGAAAAATGAATTATCTTTTAATTTTATTTTTCCATTAACTTTTGAAAGAGAGGTTTTGAATTTTGCCTGAGGATAGCAAGGAGTTTTAAAAGTTGCTATTGTTTTAAATGTCTTTTTTTGTTGTTGAAGATAGACTACGTTTGTGTTTTAGCAACAATACTATGGCTATAGCATAGGGAATGAACAAGTGATCCAAAGCGATTGATCAAGTCTTATGTTACTATTTCTTTCGTTCTTTCTAAGTATTATTTATTTTTCTGCTGTTCTTCAGAATGTATAGAGCAAAACCAACATAATGAAATCAACAGTTTCTACATGAACAATGAGCGACATTAATTCAATTCTTCAAGTTGTTCTATTTCCTCTCTTTTCCTGAGTTGTTTCTCCCTCATTTACATCAAGTCTTTGCCCCACTGAGGTTCCAGTTTGATCTCTTGAATTGCTGTTGTCAGTTGATCCCACATAGATCCTACTTTGTTACTTTTGTAAATATGTCTATCACATAGCTTTTTCCAATTTGACTTTTTACAGGTATGCAATGCCTTTATAAAATCTTTGTAAGAATTGGTTGTGCATTGATTCCTTAAATCATTGACCCCCATCAGCATTAACCCCCCTTTCCACTCTACCACCAGCCCTTAATATCTACTAAGAAACTTATTCTTTCTACCTTTGCACTTTCCTGTTTCTTTAAATGAGGTCATAAATATTTGTTCTGTTGTGATTGACTTAGTTTTGCTCAGAATGCTATCTTTAAATTGTATCCATACTGTAGGATGTTCAAGACATTATTTCTTCTCCTGGCTGAGAAGTCTTCTATTTGTATGTAGGTACCATAATTGATTTATTCATTTATTTATTGATGAGGCTTTAGGGAGTATCTACCTTTTCGTTTTGTGGATAGTGCTGCAGTGAACATGGATGTACACATTTCTTTTGAGTCTGTTTCATATTCTTTTATATGTAGGAGTGGAATTACTGAATCATATGTTAGTCCTATGTTTAGTTTTAAATAATAACTACCACACTGTTTTCCACAATGGTTGTACCATTTTATATTTCCACTAGCAATAGGTAAGTGTTCCAAATTCCCTAAAGCCTGATCAGCATATGTGCTTACTGGGTTTCATTTTTTTTGTTATGTTAGTCATTATAGTGCAAGTAAAGCCATATTTCAATGTGGCTTTGATTTTGACCAATCTGGTAATGAGCAGGTGAAATGTATATTCAAGTTCTTTGCCCAGTTTTTTGATTGGGTAATGTAACTTGTAGCTGATAAGATTTTAAAGGTGTATCTTATTGGATATGCGATTCATGAAGATTCTTTCCCCATGAATAGCTTGCCTTTTCACCTGTTAGTTTTTTGATGAACAAAATTTTTATGAAGTTTTGATTTATTTTGTCTTTTACTGTCAGTGCTTTTGTTATTATCTTAAATAATCATTGTTGAAACATTGAGTTCTTAGTTGAAACATGAAAATTTCCTGATGCCCCCATTGTTCTCTCAAAAATTTATGGCTTGAGTGTACACATGTAAATTCCTCATCCAGTTTTTTATGTAAAGTGGCATCCCTGTTATCCCTTCATTATCAGCATGTGAAAGTCCCATTTCTCAGCTCCATTTACTGAAGAGATTCTTTTTCACACATTGAAGAAACTTAGCACTTCTATCTGTAAAATACCAGTTGATCATAGATGGGTAGGTTTGCTTTTTGATTCTCCATTCAATCCCATTGTTGTTATTTCAATCACAGGCTATTGTAACTCTTATGTATGTTTTAAGGTCAGTAAGTGTAAGATCCTAATTTGTTCTTCTCTATCAGCATTTTAGCAATTTGTGTCTCCTGCCTTTCCATTTAAGGAGAACTTTTTTTTTCTATTCCTATAGAAGGCTATTGGAATTTTTATTGGAATCGCATTGGATCTAGAACTTTTGGTTAGTAGATAGCAATATTAAATCTTCCTATCCGTGAACATGGAACATCTTTTCTATTTATTGAAAATGTCTTTAATCTTTTTTTTTAAATTTTATTGGGGGCTCTTATAGCTACTACAACATTCAGTACATCATTTGTATCAAGCACATTTGCACACATGTTTCCACATACATTTCCCAACATTTTCCACTTGAGCCCTTGGTACAAGCTCCTCTTAAAAAAAAAAACCCTCCCCCTCCCCCCCCCCCTTTTTTTAATGAATCATTTTATTTTGGGGCTCATACAACTCCCATCACAACCCTTAACAACATCCGTTGTATGCAGGCCACTTTTACACACCCATTGCCATCATCACTCTCAAAGCATTCTCCCTCCCTCCAGACCCCCATTATTAGCTCCCTATATTACCCTTCCTCCCCCCCTTCCCCTTGAACCCTTAGCAACTTACAAATAATTTTTTCATCCTGTACACTGTACAATGTGTCCTAACACTCACTTCCCTGTTGTCCGTG
>PVJH01006213.1:0-103998 GCA_004026705.1 Nesogale talazaci
TATAAAGAAATAAGAACTGGGACATGAATAGATGTATGCACACCGTGTTCACAGAGCATTGTTAACAGTGGCAAGACAATGGAAATGACCTAAGTGTTCATTAATAGATGAATGAACAAATGTGGTATATACAAACAATGGAAAAGAGTGCAACATTAAAGAATAACAAAGAATCCTCAAAACACCTCACAATGTGGATGATCCTGGATGACATTATGCTGAATGAGAGAAGTTAATCACAAAAAGACAAATGAAATGAACTATGAAATAACTATTATAAAATGTCAAAGAAAAACTTATACCACAGTATAAACTATCATTGATGGTTACCAAGAATGGAAGAACAGGGGAGTAAAAATACCTAGATAATAGACACATGTATTAATTTGGGTGAAGAAAATGCAGAATACAATTACAGAGTAATTACCATAATATCACTAAATCAAAAGAAGGCATTGAGATAAACACAAGCGCTACATTGCTAAAGGTAAACATTACTACATACCCAACCCTGCAATATCAGTGATAGCAAATAACAGTCTATGAGTGGATGCATTGGCAGTCATGTAAGTTAAACAGGTTTTGTTAGGTAAATAACTATACCCATGGTCAACCACAGTCTCAGCTGACTCCTATGGAGCCAATTCTCACCCACTGTGACCTTCTAGGACACAGTAGAACTGCCCATTAGGGTTTCTAAGTCTTTACATCTTTTCAGAAGAGAAAACCTCCTCTTTTTCCCTCAGAGGTGTAGTGGGTTCAAATCACTGACCTTGTGGTTACCAGTCTGATTTGTAGCTCAATACGCCATCAGGATTCCTTGAACATATGTTAGAGGACTTCAAAAAGCTCAAGGCAAAAAGAAATGAAATGAAATTTGAAATTTCTAAATGAAATTTCTCTTAAATAAGTGTATTTATTTAAAAATCATGATTTTTTTCCAATGAAGCCCACCCATAAAGGTTTGATATACAATATTTTTACATATAGACTTCTAAATTCTATAAAATAAACAGGGGACAAAATTCTGAAGACCATTTAGCCATAAGCAAATATCTTGAAAGAATGAATCACTGAGTTTGGGGGATCATGAGACAGCTGAGTCAACTGGTGTAACATAATCCATAAAGAGTATGCTTTACATTCTACTTCAGTGAGAAGTGACTGGCATCTTAAAAGTTAGCCAGTGGCCATGTATCATTCAGGTTAGAGAAGTGGAGAGTGTCAAAGACTCAATTAAACAGTTAGTCCAAAGAATTAATGGATCACACAAATCAGAGTCTCTAGTACCCTGAGACCAGAAGAACTAGATGGCGCCCCACCGCCACCACTGCAGACCTCTCTCATCAGGTCAACAGGAAGTGCTGAGTAGAATGAAAGAAAACTGCAGGACAAATTTCAAAGTCATAAGAAAAATCAGACTTGGCGTGATAGAGACTGGGAGAAAACCCAACACTATGATCCTTATACACCTACAAACCAAATCCACCCCTGGGAATCTGCTTGTAACCAAAAAGTAAATGGGCCTACAAAATAAACACTAACACTAGGGAAGAAGGCACTTCCCAGAACAATCAAATATCTGAGCCCCAAACGACAGCTTTTGCCCCAAAACAAAGCTCAGGTGGCAGGAAGAGACATGAAAGAAAGAAAACTAGAAAGAAGAAACACACAGAGGAAACAAGAAGGAGTTGCAACTAATACTACAACGCAAAAGATTAATAAATTGTTGAATGGAAACTTGATTGTTCTGTCACTTTCACCCAAACCACTTTATTTTAAAAAAAATAATTCATT
Organism: Nesogale talazaci; assembly: GCA_004026705.1. NCBI lineage: Eukaryota > Metazoa > Chordata > Mammalia > Afrosoricida > Tenrecidae > Nesogale > Nesogale talazaci. Next base: position 1,798 of record PVJH01006213.1, read on the forward strand.
TGGAAAATACAAATATCTAAACTGAGTCCTTCCTCTACTTAATCACTATTGGCACAAATAAGAGTCTCTGACCATATTACCACCCTCTTGCTTCTTTTTCATCTGACGGTTTTCCATGGGCTCTCCACATGTTTCAGAAGAGCTAGTGACAGTCACTCACAGGTCTTGAGGTCAGTACTGTGCTTTCATGCCAACATCCTGAATTACCTTGCGCTAGTGACCCATCTTTGAAATAAAGATCCACAGTCCTAAAGATACTCTTGAGATTGAACTATACTATTACCACTGCATATTGGGCAGGAAAATATCTGTAAAATCCTTGAGCTCCTGGCGAAAAGCAGGGGAAGTGCGATAAAGATTTCAAATAGACTCCTACCAAAGTTTCAGAGGTTTCCAAACCTTTCTTCCTCAAATTCATTTATGATCAACACCTTTTCATTGTTAAGGATACATTTAAGGTCATTAAGAACCTCTATCATTCCCATATTATATTTCCCAAACAGCAAAGTCGGTATCAGAGTCCTGAAGGTGAGAGAGAAGGATAATAGGAAATTTGAAAATGCTTGTGTAGGAACTAAAATAGCCAATGTATTTTTATATATTGAAAACAACTGAAGTTATACTTTGTAGCAAAATATCTCAATAGAAAAATTCTCTAGGATCTAAATTAGAGCTAAGATTTATCCCCCCTAACTTGACTCATCATTCCAGCCTATTTTGATCACATTCCTTTTATGCCCCATTTTCAAGCCCAACTGGAGAAACTGATCAAAAGCATTCTGTACATACCACCCAGCCCACAAATTCAGCTTCCCAGCCGCAAGACTAAGCTCACAAATTGACAGACCATCTCCATTTTCCAGAAGTAGAGCAGTTTTCTTCCTTTCTTTTATCATTTATGCATTTCCTTAAGGTATTTAGATTTAAAATGGTTTAATAGCTTTATTGGTATATAATTTACATATGCAGATGAATCACTCAGTCATATTAAGAAGCTCACTCAATCATCACCACAATTGATTTCAGGACATATATTCGTCTCATACTCATTATTGTTAGCTCCCCATTTCCCCCAACCTCCCCTTCTATGACCCCTAGGTAAACATTAACCTACTTACTGTCTCTTTGGATTTCCCTATCTTGGACTTCATATATAGAGGTGGAGCAGTTTTCTTGACTAGAGGTATGCTAGGTCCACCCCCACTTTTCTCAACTTACATCATTTCTGCTACTCTACACTAGAAGTACTCGCATATTTCAGTCTAATCTGAAACTACTGGATTTTAAAAGTCTCATAGATATTAATAGAATTTCCCCTCTTCTATTCTTCCATCTTCCTCCTCAGATCCAGTCTCAACAATGTGTTTTGTGTCATATTTAGTGTGGTAGTAAAATAATTGGCTGGTTTTTCTGCCAAGGTTCCGACAGTGACGAGATAGGCCCCAACACAGTCTAGTTGGGGGAGGAGTGCCTGTCTGCGGTCTGTATGTGAAGAAGTGGCAGATGATATTTGAGAAATGCTGCCAGGGAGGCAAGTGTTTCATCTCAGGGAAAGCCCTTCACACGAATGCAGTTGGCGTAGAGGAAAATAAACCAAAAAAAAAAAAAAACAAAACAGGGTAATCACATTAAAGACTGGGTTTACACACACCAAAAGACAGGGAAATTCAGGGCTGACTTCTTATGTATATCCCTTCTTATAATTCAACACAACAGGATGAATTTTGCAGATGGTGTTTCCTCTATGAAACTGGAAAAAGAACCAAAACTTTCAAAATAAGGTTGACACAAGAATAGTAAAATATCTGGCTCTTTGCTGTACTTTGAGAGTTATCTTCCACTTTACATTTTCAAAGTGTTTTTGAAACAATTAATCTTCTTGTTTCATAGCTTGGAAAAATTAGATCCAGACCAGTAAACTAATTTCTTCAAGATCCCTAAAAGTCAGAACTGCTAATTAAGTTGCAACTTTTTTATGTAACCTGTTATAAAAATCACTTTCAAGATATCATGGTTATCTCAAAAAAGAAAGCTATATTTATTTAGAAGCATTCAGTTAGTCAGACAAATCTACTACACCCTAACAATACCCTAACATAAGGACATGGTTGGTTGCTTTCGTTTTGTTATTTGTTTTTTGTTTTGGTGGCGTCACTGCCCTGGTGAGAGTAGGAGATTGGTTACATTCATTCATGATATTTTTAAATTATTTGATGGCATTTCTTCTGCTTTATCAACTCACTTAGTTTAAATGATTGAATGAAGTCCCTGGGTGTAATCATATTTCATTATTCTCAGAAGAATAGTTTTTTTGTTTGTTCTCTTGCTTTTTTTCTTTTCCACAAGTCTTAAAAATCATAGAAGCTTTCCTTCACAGAAAATTCATTTGAATATTTAAGATAAAAAATTTTAATTAAATCATTTTATTGGGAGCTCATACAACTCTAATCATGATCAGTACATATGTCAATTGCATGCAGACCACATTTGCACATTTGTTGCCATCATCATTCTCAAAACATCCTCCTTCTACTTAGGCCCCCACTATCAGCTCCCCATAATTCCCCTCCCTCCCTCCCTACTCTCCCTCCCCGATGAACCCTTACTAATTTATAAATTACCATTACTTTGCCATATCCACTGCCCAATGTGTCCCTTCACCCACTTCCCTGTTGTCCGTACCCCAGGGAGGAGGCTATATGTAAGTTCCTGCAATAGGTTCCCCCTTTCAACTCCACCTTTCCTCCACCCTCCTGATATCACCACTCTCACTACTGGTCTTAAGGGATCATCTGTCCTGAATTCCCCATGTTTCCAGCTCCAGTGTACATCCCTTGGTCTAGCTGGATTTGTCAGATAGAATTGAGATCATGATAGTGGGTGGAAGAACTAGAAGAAGCTACACTGTACCTTGACTGGCTCCTCTCCTCCCTATCGTCCCTCTGCAAGGGGATATCGTTTCACCAATTCTGTACTCCCCCTCATTTATAATTATATGATTTTTAGTTCTTTGGTATCTGATACCTGATCCCTTTGACACTTCATCGTCATACAGACTGGTGTGCTTCTTCCATGTGGGCTTTGTTGCTTTTGAGCTAGAATGGCCACTTGTCTATTTTCAAGCCTTTAAGACCCCAGACGCTATATCTTTTGATAGCTGGGCATCATCGCCTTTAAGATAAAAATCTTAAAGATAGGGCTGAGCCCCGGTGGCATAAGTGGTTGAGTGCGGGACTACAGCCCGCCAACTTGGTGGTTCAAATCCAGTGGCAGCCCTCAGGAGGGGCACTGGGTAGCGCCCACAACCACCAAAGGCAGTGATGCCCCCCAAAAAAATCCCCCCCAAAATCTTAAAGATAAAATTCTGCTACTTAAGGAAGGCTTTATATGTGTGCATTAGGAGTTTCACTGCTTTATTTTAAATAATATGCAGATTTCTACCTTGATAAATTATACAGCTGTGTTCCATTATCCTCAAGATTCCATCTCTCCTCTTTTGCCACAACCAAATCTCATTTATTTTACTTAATTGTCATTTGGGTGAAGGTCTACTAAGCAGATCAGTTTCCCATTCAACAATTCATAACACATTTTGTTTCATCTCATTGACTGTAATCCTACAAGGAACATCAGTTATCCTATTTCTTCCCTATGATTGGTTTTGTGTCAACTTCACCAAGTTCGAATTCTTGCTAGTTTGGTAGTTAAGGCCTCCCAATCATGTGATATAACATAATAGATACATATGTTAAATAACATAATGTAATCAACTCCATGATGAAATCTTCTGTGGATAATCAAACAATTGTGTGTAGATTAGGATGGGATGTAACCCTTTACTCAAGTCACAACCTTAATGTATTTTAGAAGTGTGTGACTTACTTCATATATAAATTGATGGTGAGGGGAACCTAGCTTACCTTGATGGTCTGAGTCCTTCATCTAGTTCATGGACTTCTGGCTCCTCTGACTTGAGCCAATGGCCTGCCATTTTGCCTATTGAACCTGAGAGCCACAAGAGTTTACAATATGACCTACTGAATTTAGATTCTTCCAACTCCACATCTACTAGCCATGATCTTCTTGCTTTCTGGTGTATTTCTGCTTACTGGTTTGTTTCTACATCTATATGTGTACATATACACATATACATACACATAAAGAGAAATTTATATCATGAAAATGACTCACACCGTTGGAGAAGAAGGTAAGAAAGTCCAATTTAGTTTCAAGTGTGTAGGTCGGCTATCAATTGGAGGCCTTTCCTGGCTCATGGAGCTTTGGAAGTTAATAAACCCAAGATAAGCAAGGACACCACAGGTTGATGGCTGCAGATTCACATCCAATATGAGCAGGTTAGACTTATGACTAATAAATGAATGAAATCAAGGTCACCAAGCCGGATGGCAGGCTACTGGCTCAAGTCCAAAGAACTGGAGATTAACAAGCTAGGTGCAGGATACAGACCCAGCAAACAGCAAGCAAGTTTTCCCATATGTCTACTTTTGTAAGAACTAGACCACAAAGTCAAGTAACCCTGAATTTCACGTGCATCAGGTCTGTAACCAGAGTAAGAGTCCCTACAGAAAGGCATCATCTTTGATAAATTAGAGGGGGAGCAGAAAGAGGAAGGTGCTCAAGAGACTGGATTGACACCTTGGCTACAAAATGAGCTCAATCAAAGGAACAATTGTGAGGGCGGTGCAGAACTGACAGTGTTTTCATCTGTTCTAGAGAAGGACTCTATGTGTTGGAACTGAGTCAATGGTATCTAACAATAACATATGATCAAGGACCAATGAAATTGAAGGAATTAATCCAAGCTGGACTTACGGCACTAGCCAAAATCAATGCTCCAGAAAATTGATGGAATACCAATTGAAATATTTTAGCAAGTATATGAAGTGCTGAAAGCACATCCTCATTTATACCAACAAATATGGAAGAAAGCTGGCCAACTGACTGAAAGAGAGCAATAGTTGTACCTATCCTAAACAAAAATGATTCACCAGAAAGTAAAAGCTAGAGAACAGTGTCAGTGTTATAACATGAAAGTAAAATTTTACTCAAGATCATTGCAGAAGTACAATGACTGGGAATTGCCAAAGGTACAGACTGGATTCAGAAGAGTACATGCAACAAGAAATATCATTGCTGGTGTCAAATGGATTTTGACTGAAAGCACAGAATATATCAAATATATGTTTTATTGGTGTGTCAGTTTGAGTAGGCTAGAGAAACAAATTCATAGACACTCATATGTGTAAAAGAAAGAGATTTATATACAAGAACAATTGAACATTGAGGAAACATCCCAGCCCATTCCAGTACAAGGCCATAAGTCCGATACTAGACCACATATTTGATACCAATCCATGAAGTTCTCTTCAGACTCACAAAGCAAATGCAATCATACCAGGACAATCACAGGCCAGTGGGTGCAGAGCTCTGTGTATCCAGTGGTGGTAGAAGCAGCTCAGCACTGGAAGGGATCTCTCTCTGGCTTCTCAAGCATCTCAGCACTGTCAGGAGTTCCTTTGTGGCTTCTTTAGCTTCAGAGGTCTGGTTCCATCAGGATAAACCCATGTGGCTTCTCTTCTGGGATATCTCACAGGGAGTCTGTCTTGTCAGTAGAGCAAGTTTCCTCCAAGGGGATGAGTAGTGGGTCTCTCACCTCCAATGGGGAAACATGGCCAGTTTTCCCAGAATTCTTAAGAGAAAGCCATGCCCACACAGAGGTCTCATCGGATATCTCCAGACTGACAGGCTAGACCCCACCCCTACACTCTTAATCCTCAAACTGACACCAGATTAGATGACTGTCACAATTGGCTATGCCAAAGTACTAGACAGTATGGACCATAACAAACTATGAATAACTTTGCAGAGAACGGGAATCCCAGAACACTTCATTGTGCTCCTTCAGAACTTGTACATGGATCAAGAGGCATTTGTGAGAATGGAATATGGAAATATTGTATGATTTGTGATCAGGAAAGCTGTGTATAAGCATACATATGTATTCAATCTGAATGCTGAGAAAATCATCAGAGAAGCTGTACTATATAGAGAAGAATGTGACATCAGTATTAGAGGAAGGTTTATTAACACCATCAAATATTAAAAGGGCACAACCTTGTTTGCAAAAGTGTGGACTTGAAGCACTGGCTGATAAAGGTCAAGAATTGCAGTCTTCAGTATGGATCACAACTCAATGTAAAAATGACCCAAATTCTCACAACTGGACCAATTAATAATATCATGATAAATGGAGAAAAGTAATAACATTACTTTGAGGACTAAGATGTGCCTGACCCAAACTGATTTTACTCATAGAAAAGTTGGACATTGACTAAAAATACTCATAGAAAAGTTGGACATTGACTAAAGGAATCCAAGAAGAATGGATGCATTTGAATTATGTTGCTGGTGCAGACTATTGAAAGCACTGTGCTAGCATTCTCAACTACAGAAAGAACAAATTTGTCTTGGAATAAGCATAGTTAGAATACTTCTTAGAGGCAAGGATGGCATGATTTCATGTCATGTACTTTGGACATATTTTCAGGAAAGACCAGCGCCTGGAAAAGGACAGTTAAATAGTGGGACAGTGAAAAAGAAGACAGAAGTGTTTAAACAAAAGGACAACTGCAAGCATGGCTCAGGACTAGAGCAATGTTTTGCTCCATTGTCAATAGGGTCATTATGAGTTAGAACTGACTCAATGATATCTAACAACTGTGGGGGGGCGGTGAGAAGAGAGAAAAAGAAGATATTTATTCATGAAAATAGATTACACAATCATAGAAGTAGGCACACATCCAGCCCATGTTTATAGATAAGATAGTGTAATGGTGACTTCTGACTCACATAGGTTGGGGTACTGATGAGTCCAGTAGCAGCAGAAACGTCACAGACTGGTGACTCCAGAAATTGATTAATCAAAGGTCAATATGACCAAGTATAACTGTTAGGCAAATGAATCCAAGGTTGGTATGTCAAAAGGCAACTGATACTTCCCAGGATCGGCTGACAATATGGCAGGCAAGTAACTCAAGCCCAAAGAATCAGTGATAATTGAGTTTGATGCCATATTGAGACCGAGCAAAATGTAAGCACGCTTTCCTACAGCATCTTTAAGTAGGAAGTAGTCTATAACCCCATAGAAACCTTGATTTCCATTGCATCGTAGCTATCACAGCTATGCGCTGAGTAAGGCGTTACACTCCACTCTAACCTGACAATTTCTCAACAATTCAGAGCATAACCCACTATGGAGCTGATTACATTGTGTTAGGCAGCATCATGGGGGTCTACTAGTCATGATCTGCCAAGTCACTGAAAATCGTGGTGCAGCCAAGTTGACACAAAGTCTTATTACCACATCAACCATTCAAAAGTTATACTCATGGAAAATGTTGTAAAGTAAAAGCTTCCAGGATCTGGGACTTATCTGGTGAGAGATTTATCCAGGATAGTTAGAAGTAGGAAAGCTAGAGGAGAACCTGGGTAAAAGTCAAAGAGAGCCAATCTTCTGGCAAATAGAGTGGGGGAAGTTGTGGCAAGTATGATCTAATGCAAAACAAGGCAACCAAAGAGGAAGATGTGTAATAAGAATGCAAGAAGGGAGAGAAAACGAAAGTGACCAGGAGGCTGACTTTGCAAGTGAAATAGGACAGGCCAGTGAGGAAAAAAGACTCAAAGTAAGAATGACAAGAAAAGGTGGAAGCACCCCTCTTCAGGAGTTTCAGATGGCTAAATGCAGAGGAGAGTGCTTGGCCGGCTTTTCCAGTGAAAGGAAACCGCTGACACTCATCTATGTATAAAGCAATGTATATCTAGAAAGCTGCTACACTCCCGCCAAGTTGGAGGCTTAGTCCAGCTCAAGTCCCAGAGTTATCAGCGAAACAACAAATCCACAGGTGGAGCCCACCAAAACCTCTGTAGAAGAAAGAAGGACAATCTGCCTCCATTGATTTTCTTCTACTGTATCCTGTAGAGTCACTAGGAATTGGACTCAACTTACAGTGATGAATTCAGCAAAACTTCTATTTTTTAATCTAGGTGATGAATACTCGAGTTCGTTTTAGTGTGTGTGAATATATACCTTGTTTCAATATATTCCTTACATATTCAAGAACAAAAGTAAGGAAAGTCACTTCATCTCTATTTGTTTAAATTTCTCTCCTGTTACTGCTGTTGGGTTAGTGTGTGTACACTAGAGAAACAAATCCACAGAAACTCATATTTTAAGAGTGATTTTTACATAAAGGATAAGTGCACATCATGAAAATATCCCAGCCCAGTGCTGCCCAACTCCACATGTCTAACATGAACCCATATGCGCAACACCAATCCACAAAGTCCTCCTCCGTGTCACAAGACACACACAAAGATACAGGAGGAAAGCCAAATCCGTGAGCGTGTCAGCATCTCAACGCTGGCAGGGGTCTCCACATGGCTGCTCCAGCACCCAGGGCTGCATCAGAGTAGGTCCATGTGGCTTCTCTCAGGATGTCTTGCAGAAAGTGAGCCTTGCAAGCTGAAGCAGGGAACTAAGGCAGCTACATCCTGGTCTGACCATCACAAAGCAAGAGACCCTAGAACTAGAAAGGAGAGACTCACTTAGCCATTTATCTCTCCAACCTTCGATTGATCCCACATGTGTTTATCGGCCAGGTTGGCACAATAAATCTTAACTATCTCAGTTGTTAAATGCTGTCCAGTTTGTTTTCACTCAAGGACCCTGTTACAATGGAACAAAATCCTGCCTGTTCCTGTACCATGATAACAATTGTTTGTATGTTTAAAGCCATCAATGCAACCATTGTGTCAATCCAGTTTGATGAAGGTCATCCTTTTTTCACTGCCCTCTCTATTTGTCAAGTATGACATCCTTTTCCATGACTGATGTCTCTTGACATGTCCAAAGTACATGATGCAGAGTCTTGCCATGCTTGCTTCTAAGGAGCATTCTGGCTGTACTTCTTCCAGAACAATGCATTTGTTCTTTTGGCAGTCAATGGTATTTTTGATATTCTACACCAGCACAATTCAACCTAGTAGAGAAAACTGTGCAGCACAGTATTGGCAGACATCCTCTGCCATACAAGGAGTTTGTGAGGGGCAAGAGGGTGGGATGATCAGTACTATATGGAGTTCATGCCAGTGTAGGAGGGTGCGCCTACTCACTGACACAGTGTTCCTTTGCTGTGAGGAAACTGTTCTAGAATTTGACCAGGGTGATGGCTGCATAATCTTGTGCATATTTTAGACTGCATTAAATTGTATACCTTATAAAAGGTATAATAGGTGATGTGTGGGTGAAGTTTTGATTTTAGAAAACTAAATCTGGAAAGGAACAGATAATGTGAACTGGATCATATTCAGGGATGCCCTCTATCGGGTTGTTTGTACATAAAGAAAGAGTAAAGAAAGGGAAGACCAGCAGAAGTATATTCCTAGGGAGGAAAAATCACAACAAAATCAATGTTTTTCTCTTTTGATTTTTTCCTTTTCAGGTATGATATTGAGGTTAGTGACTATCTTAGAAGATATTTCAGACAATCTCAAGAAAATACAGGAACAATTCAGAAGGGAGGGACTAAAAGAAGCAAGTGAAAAGAAAGCAAATCAGTACCCCCAACCTGCAGCGTGAATAGATATTCACATAGGAAAATAAAAACTTTTGTAAAATGTTTATTTTCTCTACTATAAAAGTGATGCTCTCCTCTTAAGGTAGACCACAAAACTAAAAGGCTTTCCTTGATTTTTAAAACAAAGAAAACCATCTAGAGAGAGGAATTACTGAAACCCAAATGAAGGTTGAACATGCTAGTGGGACAAAAGGAAAGTAAAAGGAAATTGAAGTAAGAACGATAAGGCAAAGGACCCTTATAGAGGGCTAAATACAGCCATGTACATATGTGAATACATTTATAAATGATAATGGGGAGTGTGGCGGTCATGTGCTTATGTTAATTTCATGATTGAGATGTAGGGGTGGTGTCTATCCTGTTAATCTGGAGATAGCCATTGAGTAGCCAATGAGGCCTCTGTGTGGGCATGACTTTCTCCTGATACATCTGGGAAGTCTCGCGATATTTCCCTCGTGAAGATAAGAATCTATCTCCCCAGTTGTTGGGAGTTAGTCTCAGAGATGATGAATCATGGACAAGACAAGATGGCAGCGTCTGAGAAACTGGAGAAACCGCACAGCTTGGCCCTGATGGAGCCAGACCTCTGAAGCTGGAGAGGCCATGTGGAGACCCCTGCCAGCGATGAGTAGCTTCTGCCATCAGTGGATGCTGTTGATGGACCCTGAGTCCTGAAAGTAAGGAGCCATGGGGAGACCCTTGCCAGCACCGGGATTCTGCACCCACTGACCTGTGACTTCGTGAATCGGAAGAAGACATTATAGACTGGTATCGGGCATATGGGCTAATATCGGACTTATGACTTTGAACTAGACTGGGTTGGGATGCTTTCTCAGTGTTCTCTTCCTTTTGTATATAAACCCTTTCCTTATATCCATATGTGTGTCTATGAAATTTGTTCCTCTAGTCTACCCAGACTAATAGAGGGAGATAGATCTATGTGCACATACTTATAGGTTTAGTACTAAGGTAGCAGATGGACATTGGGCCTCGAGTCAAGTACTCCCTCAATGCAAGAATACTTTGTTCTATTAAACTGGCATTCCACGATGCTCACCTTCCTCACAAAATTGCTGAAGACAAAGCAGGTACCTAAGCAAATGTGGTGAAGAAAGTTGATGGTGCCCAGCTATCAAAAGATATAGCATCTGGGGCCTTAAAGGCTCAAAGATAAACAAGAAGCCATCAAGCAGGGAAGCAAACAAAGCTCACATGGCAGAAGCACACCAGCCTGTGTGATCATCATGAGATGTTGAGCGGATCAAGTATTGAGAACAAAAAAAATCATATCATTGTGAATGAGGGTGTGTATGGAGTGGAGACACAGAGTTCATCTGTAGACAACTGGACATCCCTTACAGAAGGATCAAAGGGAGGAGACAGGCCAGTCAGGATGCAATGTAGCAATGATGAAACATACTACTTTCCTCTAGTTCTTTAATGTTTTCTCCTACCACCCCTTTTGTCCCCACCAATATCAGGATCCCAATTCTACCTTAAAAATCCAGCTGGACTAAAGCAACTACACTGGTACAGATAAGAGCTGGAAGCACAGGAAATCCAGGACAGATAAAGCCCTCAGGACCAATAATGAGATTAGAGATACTAGGTGGACAAGGAAAAGGTGGGGGAAGAAAGGGAGAAGTGATCACAGTGATGTATATCTAGCTCCCTGGGAAATAACAGTAGAGTGGGAAAAGGGAGACATTGGTCAGTGTAAGACATGAAAAAATAATAATAACTCAAGAGTTCAAGAGGGAGGGGAGGGGGAAGTAGGATGAAAAATGAGGAGGTGAAAACAAGGGCTCAAGTCGAAAGAAAATGTTTTGAGGATAATGATGGTAACAAATGTACAAATGTGCTTGACACAAAGGATGAACGGATGGATTATGAGAAGAGTTGTACGAGCCCCCAATAAAATGATTTAAAAAAGGTAATATTTAACAAGGTAAAGCACACAAAGGAAAACCAATCTAATGGCATTCATTTTCTTGATCGAACAACTGGATTTGGTTATGTTCAATTAAAATGTTCTGCCCAGGAGTCTCAACCAGATTGTGACTGCTGTCGAGAACAAGCCCCTACAAGGCCCAGGAACTAAGTGGCAGACCCAACTCAGAGATGCATATGGCAGCCAACTGAAAAGGAGGGGGAAAGGAAACAGGAGAGGACGCAAATAGTGAGAGGAGGGCACTAACCCACACAGGGGGAGACAACTGCTTATGTCTCCACAGGAAAGGGAGAGAGGAGTGTCAAGGCTTGCGGGCAACCTACCAGCATGGAGCAGTGAACTAATAAAAAGGTCTGCAGGGGCAGGGAGCAATACTAGTTACACCAACTCCCTCCCCAGAAGATCACACTATAGAGGACAGCACTGAAAATATAATCCGGGGAGAGTGGTGGGTCTGACTGGACCGCATGGGGGTGAACTAAGAGGGAAAGAGAGAGACTGGACCACATCCTGGCCCACCAAGCCTGGGGGACAATATTCTGTCTTGGAACAGCCAATGCACAGAGAAGACCACAGGGCCAGCCCAATCACGAGACACACAGCACTACCCACAAGGGACAACACTGGAGACACAGTGTGAGAATTGTGTCCAGTCTCTCTCTCTCTCTCTCTCTCTCTCTCTCTCTCTCTCTCTCTCTCTCTCACACACACACACACACACACACACACACACCAGGTGTAATATGATGGGAGCACAAGAAAGCAGTAAGGGGAGCAAGGCAACAAACCCTCCGAGGAATTCTGAAAATAGACTTTGAAATGAGTGGACAGGGTTGGGCACCTCACCAGACCTGATTGGAAAACCTTCATAAGAGTCAGCTAACAGACCTGGAACTATTTATAAGCTTTTTTTTTCTTATGTCTAATCAGATAAGATAGGCAGAATAAACAATCCCAAGGAGAGAACAACAGGGCTGATGGCTTTGGGGACATGCGAGAGGAGGAGGTAGAGGAAAGGGAGCCAATAAACCCAGGGACAAGGGAGCAACACGAGAACTAAAATTGATGGCAAGAACATAGACTGCCTGGTGGGGTTTGATCAAGTGCAATGTAGCCAAGAGAAATTGCTGAGAGCCCAATAAAAGTTGAACATGATAATGGGGCAGGGATAAAGTAAAAAGAAATAGAGGAAATAACTAGGAGGCAAAAGACTTCTCTAGATGTATAAATACAGGTATGTACATACATAAATATATTAATATTTAACAAAAGAGAAATTGATTGATGTGCATATATTTATATATCAAGGTAGTAGAAGCACATTGGGCTTCTCCTGAAGTATTCTCTCAATACAAGAACTCTTTGTTCTAATAACCTGGCATTCTATGATGTTGAAGACAAAATGTGTGCATAAGCAAATGTGGTGAAGAAAACAGATGGTGTCCAGCTATCAAAAGATATAGTGTCTGGGGTCTTAAAGGCTTAAAGAAAACAAGTGGCCATCTAACTGAGAAGCAATAAAGTCCACATGGAAGAAGCACACCAGCGGTGTGATGAGGTGTCAATGGGATCAGGTATCGGACATCAAAGATTCAGAACAAAAAAAAAATCATATCAATATGAATGAGGGGAGTGCAGAGTGGAGACCCAAATCCCAGCTGTAGACAATTGGACATCCCCTCAAAGAAGGGTCACAAGGAAGGAACAGGTCAGCCAAGGTGCAGCAATGCTTCCTCCTCACACACTACCATGACCCCAGTTCTACCTTACAAATCCACCTAGACCAAAGCATGTACACTGGTACAGGTAAGAGCTTTCCACACACGGAATCCAGGACAGAGAAACTCCTTAGGAACAGTAATGGGAGTAATGATACATGAGAGTAGGGGAAGATGGAGGGAGAAAGGACAGAAACGGAATGGATTGCAATGATTGATGTATTAACAAACCCCCACGCCCCTGGGGAAATGAACAACAGAAACACGGGTGAATGGAGACAGCAAATGGTGTAAATATGAAAATTAAAATAACATATCAAGGGTCCCATGAGGGTTGGGGAGGAAGGGAGAAAAGAGGAGCTCATAGGAAGGGCTCAAGTAGAAAGAAAATGTTTTGAAAATGATGATGGCAACATATGTATAAATGTGTTTGACACAATTGATGTGTAGATTGCTATAAGAATTGTAAGAACCCCCCAGTAAAATGATTAAAAATATATACACACACACAAAAAAAGATAAAACAAATAAGCCTTTAATGAGACCTACCAACTGCTTTACAGGGCTGAGCCCCAGTGGCATAAGTGGTTGAGTGTGGGACTGGAGCCCATGGGCTTGGCGGGTCAAATCCAATGGCAGCTCTCAGGAGCAGCACTGGGTAGCACCCATGACCACCAGAGGCAGTGATGCCAAAAAAAAAACTGCTTTATAAAGAAAACTCCTAAGGTTCTCATTCTGCAGTATTTGGATAAAGGGACACAGTGCCATTGGCCACCATCAGGATATTGGGGGGGGGGGGGGTGCGGAGATACAAAAAGGCAGCTATTGTTTCAAAGAGATCAGCTGCTTGAAAAGATACTTATCAGAATCCCTTTGTTCCCAGACTGGGAAGATTTGTCACAGTCTCACCCCACAACAATAGCACCAGCAAGGTTACATGGATGAAAAATACTTCAGAAATTACCCAGGAGCCCAGGTGGCTAAGGAGACAGCCACCTTCCACTTGAGAATGCAGAAGAATGTTGATAGGACTCTCCAGTTTTGTTAAATGCCAGCATTCTGGGGAAGCAGAGGCTGAAGTTGCACAGCTACCAAGAGACGCAGAACTGCTGCCCGTTAGAGGAAGCCTGAAAGAACAGGTCCTGCCTGTGTTTTTATCGCTTTAATGGTTTCTAATTCAGGTCTAAGTGGGCCTGTGTTTCTCACTGACCCACCCACAGGGACTCTTCCCAACCCATCAGATGTGAGCACACATTTGGTTATTTCCTCTCCAGAGAGATCTTGGTGATCAACACAGCAGGTTGTGTCTCCCACACAAAGGCCTTTCCTTGTATTCCAGTGACCCTCGTTTCGTCCCCTTGCTTCCACCTCTGCACGCCTTGCTCAGACACATATAGCGTTGCATTGTGGGCCTAGGAGACTTCTTCTATGTTTTATTTTGGACCAAGGCCGTGGGTCACAATAGTGACAGCGACAGTTCTCAAAGAACCCAAGCCACGGCTGAGGGGGCATCCAACTCAGAAGACAATTCCCTTCCTTGGCAATGGTGCATGCAGCAGGCATTCCAACTGTGTGTTCTGGCTTGGAAGCTTACTTGGCTATTCTCTCTCTTCTTTTTTAAGAACATGATTTAAACAAAATGCTAATTTTTCTAGGGTTTTCAAAAAGCGGCACTGCCATGGAAATTTACCAAAACAAAGTGAGCTATTTATTAATAGAGACAACTATAGAATCATAAAAAAGAATGAAAGCACTCTGAATACATGAAAACACGTACAACACTGTAAGTTACATATGGAAGTAAATATCCCACTCAAATTCCCTATCTAACATTCCAAAAAGCCCTGATAAAGCAATGGTTAAGTTTCTCTGCTGCTGATCATACGGTTACCAGTTCAGATCCACTCAGTGACTCTAGGAGAAAGACATGAAGATCAGCTTCCAGAAAGGTTACAGCCAAGGAAAACCTTTTGGGCAGTTCTACGTTGTCACATGGGTGGATATGGTTAGAATTGAATTGAAAGCAACAAACAACATCAATTTAAAAGTATAAAGTCTACCAGGTCCAGATTTGAGGCACTTTGCTTTTATAGTAAAGCCACAATTTAGAAAGAATGCTTTGCATGTTCAATAATCTCAAAGGGGGGGGGGCAAGTTTAGGGTTTCCTACAAAGACAGCTTTTCTGTAGTAGCTTAGGACTCCATGTGGTTGTGATATTACCCAAAGAATGAAAGACTAAGTCAATCCTGATGAAACTTTGAAAGATGCCACCAAGTCTATGTTTCAAAGCCAACACTTCAACTGCTAAATCATTCCCTCTGTTTTAGAGGAGTGATTATTTGATTGGCAATGGGGGTGGAGAGAAATCCTTCACCAGTAATGCATGTGGGCATATCCTCTCCATGATTATATATGAAAGGATGGAATCTGAGGGAAACCTCATGATTCATTCAGACACACAAATCATCCAAAGGAGGGGGCTCTATGATTTTCTCTTGAACTCTAGTAAGAAATTTCCCATGCCATAATTGTATTTGTTATAGTGCAATGATCAAAGAGGGTATTTTCCTCCACCTATCCCCATTCAGGGAAACCATCTGGTATTACTAGGAGAATCACATGTAATGCCAGTTTGTTGGATACATGATTAAATACCCATGGGAAGGGGGCGTGAGGGAGAATATAAGAAGCCCTTAAAAGGAGAAGCTCAAAGCATAAGCTCCAAGGGATGTGTACGTATACATTCTAATTTTATAAGATCTGAAGTGATAAGTCTAGGCAGAAATTATACTGCTAAATGATCATGTCAGGAAAAGAGGAATAATTTCATCAACACAGGGGATTTCTCTCAGCAGCTGTGCACACAGAAACTGTTGGGGTCTTTAGCAGAAGTGAGGGTTCCAGGAGGCAGGGCTAGCCCTTCTGAAGTCACCTGGCTCTCACAGAAAGACCTGCGTGGGAATGGGAACACATGGACTAGTCACAATCAGTGAGCATTTTCTGACCTTTCAGTGAAGAATCAAAATTTGACAATACCCAGAGTTGGTGAGTATATGGGAAAACAGAAACTGTTAGAGTGAGCACATTTTTTGCAAATCTTTGTGATTACATTCATCAGATTTTCATATTTTATTAAATAATGGCCCCACAATTCCATGTCCAGAAAGTTTCTCCAAAAAAGCACAAGAATCAAAACTATATTCCCACAAGCTGAACCATTTTTTACTGTAACAAAATATGGAAAAAATCTGAGGAATGGCTAAATGGATTATTGCAGTTTAATAGAATATGTGTATGAGTTTAAAAAAATAGTTATGGTACATTAACTATTAGAGTGTTCAGGGTACTTTTTCAAATTTTTAATTAAAGGATTTAAATTCAGGTGTTGAAAAAATAATTTAAAGATGAGTGTAAATGATAAGTGCTTTTAAAAATATTAGGAAATTATATAAGAAACTTTCCAGTAAAGAAAGAAAAGAAAAGAAAAAAGAAACTTTCCAGTAATAGACCCCAAGAAGTAGAAAACCTTTTCATTTTATTCCCTTTAATACTTTTTGACTTGTTTCTTATAGAAAACATATCTAAACTTATGTAATCTTTAAAAGAGGTTTTTAAAAATCAGTTGTAGGTCAGTTTTCCTTTTTTCTAGTCAGTCTTTATCAAAGTAAAACTTACAAACGAAATTTTTCCAGCTTGCAGTGGGCAATTCAATGAGCTATGACAAATACATACTTGTTAAGCATGATTGCTCAATGTGATATCAAATATTTCCATCATCCTTTAAAGTTAATTTCTACCCCTTTGCTGCCAATCCTCTAACCCCACCGCCTGTCCCTGAAAACTTTTGATCTCTTTTTTATCACTAGTTTTGCTTTTTCTAGCATGTCATATAAATGGAATCATATGGCATACAATATTTTTAGGTCTGACTCTGCACAGAACATATAAATTTTGAGATTTATAATATTTTATATTCAAGTAGCTTGTCCCTTTTTGTTGTTGAATAGTATTCTGTTCTAAAGATAGCACAATTTGTTCATCTTTTCAGAACTTATGGTTCTCTCCAACATTTGACTATTATGAATAAAGCTACTCTGAAGGCACATTTTTCTGTGGGCATATGTTTTCATTGTAAATACTTAGAAGTAGGTAAACATTCAGAAATGCAGCTGCTGATAAATCTACTCTTTTATTGATTTCTTTTCCTCCCTGCCCCCAACAGTTTCTGCATGGCAACCAGGTGACTCCTGGTGACCCACTTGAAAGAGTAGAATAGCCTCTATAGGGATTTCTTGGCTGCAATCGCTGTGACTAGACCTTTCTCCAAAGGAAACACTGAGTGGTTATTGTCACCAACCTTTTAGTGAGCCGCTGAGTTCTGCACTGTTTCACCACTCTGGTCTTTATCATTTGCTTCTTTTTCTTACTGTGAGTTTACTTGACTTCTCTTTTTTCTAGTTTCTTAAGATGGAAGCTCAGATCACAGACTTGAAATCTTTTTCCTGTATCACCATCCAGTGGTACACATCTCATTTTGGGCTACTTTCTCTGGATCAAGACAGTCTTGATGTGTTTCATATTGCTTTAGCTAAAATTAATTTTGAATTTCTTTTCAATGATTTCTTGGAATTGTAAGTTATTTAAAAATGGATCAGTTAATTTCCAAATATTTGAAGACTTTCTAGATAGATATCTTTGTTATTGACTTGTATGATCTTCAATATACACCACTTGAATTTCCAGAATATTTCAAGACCAGATTTGACACATTGAACTCTAATGACAGATGAGCTGACGGGTTTGGGGGTGACATCAAGAACATCGTATATGAAGAAAACAAAGGATCATTAAAAGAAAAAAAAATCAAGAAAATGTTAGAAGAGACGCAGGAACTTGTTCTTTAGAGCAGTCAATAAATGGAAGGAATGATGAAATAGTAAAAGGGGATAAGGAAATGTGAATGGGCAGCTTAAGAACACAAAGCAAAGAGTTTTAATTAAATATGCAAAGCCTTGGAATTAGAAAGCCAGAAAGGAAGAACACATTCAGCATATCTCAAGCTGAAAGAACTGAAGAAAAAAATACATGTCTCAAATTGCAATATTGAATAATTCTCTGGGCAAAAGACTAATGATTCAGGCAACTTCAAAAGAAGATGGGATGATTACACAGAATCACTGTACCAAAAAGAACTCTTTTACACTTAACCATTTCAAAAGACAGCATACAATCAAAAAACCAGTGATATTGAAGGAAGAAGTCCAAGCTGTACTAAAGGCACAAGAGAAAAACAAGGCTCTAGGAATTGAGAATATATCCATGACAATGTTTCAATGTAATAATGAAGCACTGTAAATATTTACCTATGACACCTATGACAAGAAATAACCATCTACAAGGGATTCAATTTGGTATTCATTTCAAATAAAGGTGACCCAACAGAATGTGGAAATTATTAGACCCTATCCTTTAAATCACATAGTAGCAAAATTTTGCTGAAGATAATTTAAAGATGGTCACAGCAGCATATCACCAGAGAGCTGCCAGGAATTCAAGTTGAACTCAGAAGAGGATGTGACACAAAAAATTATCATTGCTGATGTCAGATGGGTCTTAGCTGAAAGTAAAAACAAAATAGAGGTGTTCCCTTGTGTGTTGTTGTTTATGTAAAGGTATTTGACAAATGGGATCAGAAGAAATTATAAATAACATTGAGAACCATGGGAATTCCAGAACACTTCATTGTGTTCATAGACCAAGAGGCAGTTCAAACTGAACAGGAGAATATGACATGGTTTAAAACAAGGAAAGATGAGCATTAGGACTGTGTACTCTCACATATTTATCCCATCCATATGTGGAGTAAATAATCAAAGAGGTGGAACTATATGAAAGAGTGCAACATCAGGGTTGGAGGAAGTCTTTTAAATCACCTATGTTTTACAGATGATACAATCTTGTCTGCTCAAAGTCAGGCGGGTTTGGAGCACTTACTGATGAAGATCAAGGACTTAGCTGGTAGGATGCATTACAAGCCAAAGTAAAGAAGACCAGAGTCTTCACAGCCAGGCCAATAGACAACATTTGATAAACAAAGGTGGAAATTGTCAAGGATTTCATTTTGCTTGGATCCACAGTAAATCTACATGGAACCAGCAGTTAAGAAAGCGAACAATCAGGCTGAGTCCCGGTGGCGTAAGTGGCTGAGGGCAGGACTGCAGCCCGCAGGCTTGGCAGTTCAAATCCAGCGGCAGCTCTCAGGAGCAGCACTGGGTAGCGCTGATGACCACCAGAGGCAATGATGCCCACAAAAAAAAAAAAAAGAAAAGAAAAGAAAGCGAACAATCTTTGCATTGGGCAAATCTGCTGCACAAGATCACTTTAAAGTGTTGAAGAAGAAGAACATCACTTTGGGGACCAACGTGAACTTGACCTGAGCTATGGCATTTTCAATTGCTTCATGTGCATGTACGCTCTGGTCAATGAAGAAGAAACAATGGAGAAGCCTTGACTCGTTTTGAATTATGGTGCTGGTGAAGAATATTGAAAGCACTCTGAACTTCAAAAAAAAAAACAAATCTGTCTTGGCAAAAGTACAGTCACAATACCCCTTATAAGTGAGGAAGGCAAGACTTCGTCTCATGTAATTTGGATATGTTATCAGCAGAGACAAGTCCTTGGAATGACTGGTAAAGCTGAAGGTCTAGAGAAAAGAGGAGACTGTTGGAGACTGTGAGGCTGGTGGGGGACCAAGCAGTGTTTCCCTCAGTGGAGCAAAGGGTTGCTGTGCTTCAGAACACACTTCACAGCACTGAGCAATATCACTGGTCTCTAATTGAAAGCCATTGTGATTAGAGAACATATTTTGTACAGCTGTGGTGTTTCTAATGAATTGAGATTTGACTTATGCTCAGAAAGCACCTGCTGGGATGAATGTTCTATGTGCATTTAAAAGAAAATTTGTTCTTCTGTTTAAGGGTGATACAGTTTGGATCTATTTAACATATACTATTTTTCAGTCAGCAGGATCTCTGTGTTGAAATCATTGAGGGACTTTTACTGTTAACAGAAAAGGTGGTGATTCCTGCCGATCTGGACAGTAGGGCTCCTTTGAGGAATTCAGGTGGCACTGATCGTGAATTAGTGTACTGTTGACTCTGAGATTATGTTTCAAACCTGCCAGCTGCTCCTTGTGAAAAAGAGGAGGCTACCTGCAGCCGTAAGTATTTGGAGCCTCAGATATCCTGTGTAGGGTGGTATGTGTCTGAATCCATTGGATGGTAGTGGGGGGGTTTGCAAAAAATTTTTATTAGCATACAATTCACATATCATACAGTTCAAGAGTTCAGTCACCTAAGAAGAGTTATACAACCATCACCACAATCAGTTCTACAATATTTTCATTTTTTTCCTCATAGGTTTTTAGCTTTGCATTTCTCCCCAGTCTCCTGTGCCAGACCCCCGAGGAACCATTAATCCAATTACTGTCTCTATAGATTTACCTATTCTGGTTTTCATACGCAGAAAAGCATTTAAAAACAACCAACCAAGAGTAACAAAATAAAACACAAAAACCTCCATTGAAAAGAAAGCAGAAAATAGAAAATACTAAAACAAAAAAAAGAGATCAAATGATAGGTACTGGATTTTCTTTCATTATTCAAGTGTTCTTTTCTTTATTGATTTTCTGTTTATCCATTCTGTTAACTAGAGAGAACTGTCAATAATCTCCATATGATTGTTGGCTTGTCTGTATTGCCTTTCATTTCGATCAAATTTGACTACACATATTTTGAAGCTTTCTTGCAATCACTAATATTTAGGCTTGTTATCTCCTTTTGATGAGTGTACTGTTTCATCATTTTAAGTTGGAATTGAATTAATGGTAGCAAGTTGGGTTTGGGGTTTGGCTTAATAGGAAATGTCTATTTCTAGCATACTTCTCATTGTGAAATCTACTTTATTGATTTATAACACCGCCAACTTTCTTTTGATGACTTTGTATGGAATATCTTTGTTCATTCTTTTATTTTTGCTATACCTGTTTCTTTTGTTTCATGTTGATTCTTCAAATGGCATACAAGTGATTCTTACTCTTTTATCCAATCTGGCAATCTCTGGCTTTTAATTGGAATATTTAAAACTATATTATATAGCATATAAACTTCTAGCCACATGTGTCTATTGAACACTTGAACTGTAGCTCCACTGAATTGAGCTGTGCTTTAAATTCAAGGTACACTGTGATAGGTTTTCTGTAACACAGTTTAGTTACTTGGGATCTGTTTGATTGTATCTATGTTTTCCTTTAAAATTGGGTAAACCCAAAGCAATCTTTGAGCTCCAGCTCAAAACGAGCTTTGGTGGCATTATGTCAGGCTGCAGCTCCTCCTCGCCCTCTGGTATTTTGCACTCCTCAGGCTCAATCCTTGAGATGCAAATGGCTCACCATTCCACTGTTGCTCTCACCTCTTTGTGTTTGTGCTAGTTTTATTTCTCTAGCTTTACTTTACTCTTCTTCCCAAATCCAAACAAAACTCACTGAGCTTCAGCCCATTCCCCTGCATAGCAACCCAATAGGAGAGAGTAGAACTGCTGCCCCAGGGAGCCACGGCTGTGAATCTCTACAGAAGCAACCTGCTCATCTTTCTCCTGCAGAGCTGATGGATTCGAGCACAACCCTTTTGTTTGTTGACTGAATCCTGGTAAGGGCTCCCTTCACCCTGGTTCCCTCTCTGAAAACCGTGCCCTTAGGAATACCACTCAGAAACGAACTCTTACTGGATCATCTGTTTCTTGCTGGGACCTTCACATCTCCAGGCCTGTCCACCTCTGAAACCCTACACTCAGCAGCCCAGACTCTGGCCACAGCTGCCCATCCTTTAGTTCTATTTGCAGGCCTCTTCGGTGGCTAGTTTTTTTCTCCAGTCCCTTGCCAAATCCCCTCCTTCTTCTTTCTCCCTATCTCTCAGTCACTTTCATTTTTTCCCAGTTTAGGTTACATTCAAAAAGCCTTTTAGGTAAACCATTCTGATCTCATTATTTTTTTTTTTTTTTGGCGTCACTGCCCTGGTGGGAGTAGGAAACCCAGCCTTGGTCCTGGAGAGCTGCTGCTGGATTTGAACCGTCAACCTTGTGAGCCGCAGTCCCACACACAACCACTGTACCACCAGGGCTCAGCTGATCTCATTACTTTATGTGTGTGTTCCTATGGATGTAGGGGGAAGTGATTTTTTAAATCATTTTATTGGGGGCTTATATATCATTTCTCATTATACATAAATACATATATTGTGCCACACTTCTCATGCCTGCAGCTGTCATAGTTCTCTGAACCTTGGCCTTTTCCATCCAAGCCTCTGACATCAACTGCCCATCCCTTTCCCTCCATCCTTGCTCCCCACTCCCCCACCAACCTTCAATACTCTATAAATTATTGTTTTGTCATAGCTTATACTGCTCGATGTCTCTCCTCGCCCTCTCCCTCACTATCTGTCCCCCTGGTAGAGGGTTATATGTAGATTCCTGAAGTTGGCTCCCCCTCTCTATCTCACTTTTCCTCCACCCATCCAGAAGCTCCACTCCTACTACTGGTCCCAAGGGGTTTATCTGTCCTTGGTTCCCCACATTTTCATTCCTTGTCTCCACAGTAATGTAGAACTGGGACCTTGACAGTTGGAGGAAGGAAGCCTTCAGGAACTAGAGGAAAGTTGTATGCTTCATTGTCACCTCACTGAGCCTCACTAGCCTGTCTCCTCCCCAAGACTCCCCTGTGCGAGAGTGCCCAGTTACCCACAGGTAGCCTGTCTCCTCCCCAAGACTCCCCTGTGCGAGAGTGCCCAGTTACCCACAGGTGGCCCTTGAGTCCCCACGCGGCTCTCCCCCCATTCGTAGTATTAACACATTTTTATTGTATGCTAGGTAGAGGTTTATGTTTAGAACATCAAGTTTGTACTCAACAGTTTAAACTTTTAAGCAAACCACCCCTCCCCCATGCAATAGTTTATCATTTCCCCACTCTTGGTTTCCCCTCTCCTTGTGTGGGTCACTGTCTTCCACTTCACTACAAGAGCACCGATCCACCATCTAGTCCATTTTTTTTGTTTTCCATCTGTGCCCGTTCTCTCCCTATAACAAACTCCAAAGTTTTGTAGGTATATTGGCTTCTATCCCTCTATAACACTGTCCCATAAAATTTGTCCTTTTGTGATTGGTTAATTTCACTCAGTCTCTAGGTCCAACCACGCCATGAGTTGCTTCAAGGTGGCATTCTTGTGTTTTAGTAATTCATAGTATTCCATTGTTTGTATGAACCAGCTTTTTTAAAATAATGTAAATATCTGTTTTTTCTCTGTTTGATAATATTTGAACCCACCATGTGCATCTATCAATGCTGTTTTTTAACACTTGTATTAGCACTTCATCTGCATGTCATATAATTCAATAATTAAACCACATCAAGATGTGTACAATCAATTGCAGGACTGAATTATAGAACATTTCAATTGTTCTAAAATAATTCATATTCAATTCTAGACCATTTTCTCCTTCTTTGTACTCATTGCTATTTGTGTAATTATTATTTTTTCCTAATTGTGATAAAAATGTACACAAGAGAACATTTTTCCAATTCCACTGCGTCTATAATTCTGTACTCTTGATTATACTTTGTGTTGAACAACATTATTGATATCCTTTTTCAAAGTATTCTGCCACCATTGACATAAGCTCAATGCTGTCTACACCACAACTCTTTTCACTTCACTTATGGCAGCCACTGGTCAAGTTGGGTTTCTTTCCTGGTTTGTTTTTGGGTTTTTTCCTTAGTTTTTCTTGATATAGTATTTTCAAGGCTAAGTCACTTTTAAAATGAATATATACACACACAATCATGAATGATTGGTCCTGATATTGTGAACAGTGCTGTCATGACCAGGGGTATACATATACCCATTTGTATCATTACTAATATTCTTTAGGATGCACAGGCAGAAGGACTGCTGGATTATATGGAATTTCTATTCCCACTTATTTAAAGTAGTACCAGTTCACTTTCCACCACGGTTGAACATATTTACTCTCCCTGTGTTTTCATGGTTCCCTTCAGTTTCAAGAGTTCTAATGTCTCAGTTTGATGACCACGTTTTTTAAAAGTCTGGGCCTTTCTTTGCCTAGAAGAAAAAGAGTTGAATAATATAATCATGAAATAGAATAATCACTGTGGGATATCCAAATGGAGTCTTCTTGATAGTAAGCACTATATTACTTGTTTCACTAAGATAACAGTCCTATAAAAGACAGTCCTATAAAAGCTGGGTTTGGGACTACCTATCGCTAAAAACTCTTCTAGATCTAGGATGCTATGATTAAATATGCTAAAACCAGAAAATAAATCTCAGTTCTTCCTAGTCATGACTTAGCCCTTAATGAGGTGTCTCACTTTGTGAACACTACAGGATGTTTGGAAATAAGATAGTTTAAAAATAAGAGAGAAAAGGCTGAAAGCTGTGGAGTCCAAGAAGAGTACAGGAAAAAAAAATCATAAATACTTACTACCAAACCTCAGGCTTCTCAACTTCCCACAAGGAAAAGCCCTGTTTTCTTTCTAACAAACGTGAGGAAGCAGACCAACAGAACAATGCACCCATTTGAGTATAAATGGAAAATATAGCGCCCTCTTGCCTTCTTGTCCCTATACTTTCATTGTCAGTTTTCAGTTGCAAACCTCACTGAAGCTGATGCTCTGCCCTGTGTGCTGCCTCTTCTCTCACAATAAAAAGTCTCTTCTAAATGAATAGGCATGGTATCCATGGTAGCTGGGGGTCATAAACTTCTGAGCTGTGGGTCTTGGCACAATTCCATGCATTATCTGCATCCTGGTGCAAATCAGTCCCTTTATCTAATTAGTAGCCTTACAAATAGCCACCTGCCCCAGAGCTTAACCATTAAAGATGCAATATTAGTTGAATAGCTTGAGACAAGGGGTGAGGAAAACAGAAAACTGAAAGCTGATCTTAGTGAGGCTCTGTCTCTCTTGACTACAGACACCTGCAAACCTTGGCCCACCCACATAGCAAGAGTTTAAAAGGAGGCTAAGAACAAATTGCTTCTGTTTTTTTATCTCAGCTCACCTAGGATGTCTCCTGATCCACTGACCCCCCCCCCCTCCAATAGGCCTGTTGTCTTCTTCCTGAAAGACCTGCATGGCTATTCCCCCTTAGTTGCTGTTATAGGTCCCAGAGCTTCCTATCTGAAATACCTTGTCCTGGTCTGGACACTGCAGAACTAGCTCTTAATTTACTTGAAAGGACTGGATCCTTTATAACTTATTTACACATTGAAATTTACTCATGCTACATAGCTGTGTTAGTCTGGGTAGACTAGATAAACAAATTCAAAGACACTCATATGTGTGTAAGAAAGAGTCTCATATACAAGAGCAATTGAATATTGAGAAAACATCCCAACCCAGTCCAGACCAAGTCCATAAGTCCAATATTAGCCCTTAGGCTCAATACCAATCTATAAATTCCTCTTTAGACTCACACAGCACATGCAATGGAGCCAAGTGCGGAAAGATCACAGGCCAGTGGGTCAAAGTCTTGTGGATCCAGTGGCAGTAAAAGTATCTCAGTGCTGGCCAGGGTCTCAACATGACTCCTTCAGCTCCAGGGCTCTAGCACAACTCCATGTGTCTTCGCAACAGGAATGTCTGCCAGGAAGTGTGTGTCCCGCCTCCAGTGAGCCATTTGTCTCTGTGGCACCTTCAAATGAGCTCATCACTTTGTGACCTGATTGACAGGCTAAACTCCACCTCTTCACTCTTTAACCCAAATGGACCACAGATTATATAAACTACCACAGAGCCCATACTTCAGTTTCAGATATTTGTCAGGTTAATAGCTCTTTCCATTAAAAAAAAAATCCTGAGACTAACAGCAAAAAATTATTTCTGTTCAATTTCAGGTATCTTTTTAGATTCATACTACAGATGATGATGAATGTAAACTTTTAAAAGAGTTAAAACACGTGAATTTTGAGTGTGTGCTATGTGCTGAATCAGCCCATTGCTTCCTGGACTGGACTGCAGAAATGATCCCGATCGCTGGAGACAGGGGTGGGGAGGAATGCAGCTTCACCCACAGCTGATGCTCTGCTGTCACCTTTGAGAGTTTTTAACTAATATAAGAGCAAAAGAGGAGGGCTCGGTGCAGTGTTCCCACCATGAACTTCAGGAAATCTAAAGGCCCTGCTCAGTTTTATTCTTTTCATTCAGAAATATTTGTTCCATATGTACAAGCAAGTTTAAAATATAGATTTATGAGGCTATAGGAGGAGGTTTCAAAAATATGTGAAGAAAGGAAACTAAAAGACCATGGAGATTTTCCAAGGACCTTCAAAGCCCCTGCAGATAGCTCATAGAAACATATTAGGCTAGGAAATAGCCATTCCCCTGATGCTGGCAAAGGTCTGGCATGAAAACCATAAAAAACACTGAAGATAAAAAATCATTGCTGAGTTGTTCCTCTACTCCTCTATTAGTGCAAGTCTATTTCGTTTGTTTTATTACCAGATGAGTTGCTCTCATATGAAATGATAAGTCAACTGGACTTCTTATTTGTCCTTAGACATGCTATTGCAGAGGCTAGCTGATCTAACTGATCCAGCTTCCTGATATTCATAGTTTCTTTTCTTAAAGTTCCCATTGTTCTTATTTATTCATTTATGCTTTTAAAAAGAATGTCTTCGGGGTCTGTGACGAGAAGTCAGTGTTGTGGAGTTGAATGTGCAAAAACAATAGAACCACACTGACATTCCCTCTCTGCCCACTGTGACCTCTCAGGCCATGAAAGGAACAACCAGATTCAATGGTTGAGTTGTGTTCTGAATTAAAACCTTAAAGCCAATTATGTAGATTTCTTGACAAAGGTAGGAAGTACAAACTCAAAAGTTATAGCTTATTAGACATTGCTTTTTTTGCCCTCTCTCAACTCTTAAGTCAGAGTTGTCTACCAATCACAACTGTATGCACCATGGGTTGTAGACTCTCTCTGCGCCTTTATCTCTTAGCCACTTTTACTAATTTTTACCTGGTGTTTCGTTGTGATATAATGAAGCAATCGCTTCTAGAAGTGAAAGAGGGATTTTGTGGGGTACATGAATACCTGTATAAGTCTGATTTCTATCCTGATTGCAAGCCCTCTGATGGCAGGACTTTCATAGCTCACCATTCTGGATTGCAATGTTTAACCAGGATGAAGTCTGCAGTGAGACATCTGTTCATTGTTTGGGAAATATAAAGAATATTATGTCCCAGTTCTTAAAGATGCCAATAGAGAATCTATGGTTTTTGAAAATTAAACTGTACCACTCGGGGTACAATAAGGTCCTATAACAGGTGATGGAAAATTCAGGGACACTTGGATAATGATTGGCTAATATGATGAACACAATTAATGTTTCTGAACTAAATATAGTTGAAATTGCAAATATTTTATTATATGTACATATTTGTCACATTAAAAATTCAGAAAAGTAGTATTTATAGTCCCAGTAATACTTTAATGATATAAACCATATCAATAAGTACTTGGCTTCATACAGCAATAAACATATTACTCTGAAAACAAAGGAAATTAACAACTTCCTCAGAAACCATTGTGTTGAAAGAATGCTCAATTTGAAATGTATAAAACTTGTTGCATTATATAAAGGGACCCATTTCGATGCCCCAGAGATACTAGTGGTTTCTCATGTAGATAGTCTTTGGAATATAGTTTTTGATTTAAAGACAACCTTTTCAACTTGAAAAGTTTGCCATTGCAATTAATAAATGTAAAACCTGTTTTTCTACAGATCTCTTCCTTCTCTAGAAATCACACAGAAGACACAGTAGATGCTAGAGAAACAGGAATGCAAACGAGGTCTGTGATTTAGAACTGACTCAAGCTAAAATGAATTTTCTGAATGGACAGTAAACTGTCGGCAAAGAACAGTATGATTGACTTGAACAAAGAAAAATGACCATTACTCTCTGAAACTACTAGTTCTGTGAATTTTTGTTTTTGTTTTTGTTTTTGTTTTGGGAGAGGACAATCAGGAATTATTCACAAATGTGTCCATCTGTGTTAGTCTGGGTTGATGAGAGAAACAAATTCAGAGGCAATCATATATGTGTAAGAGAGAACTTTATACCAAAGAGCAAGTGTATATTAAGAAAACAGCCCAGCCCAGTCCAGGTCAAGCCCATATGTCTGTTACCAGTCCCTATTTTTTTTCTTTAGACTCACACAGTACATGCAATGATTCCAAAAGCAGGAAAAAAAGATCATAGGCCAGTTGGTAGAAAGTCTTGTGGATCCAGTGGTGGTGGAAACATTTCAACACTAGCATGGGTGTCCATGTGACTTCTCTAGCCCCAGGACTCTGGCTTCATCAGCATAGTACATATGATTTGTAAGCAGGAAGACGAAGCAGAGAGTGTGCCTGCTGTCTTATGACCTATTTTTCTTCTTTGTGTCTCCAAATGAGGTCATCAAGCTGCGCTATGATTGACAGGCTAGACTCAACCCATTCACAAGTTGACCGGAGATTATGTAACTACCACAGATCACTCCTTGTCAAATAGACACTTTTACAAAACTCACTAACATATATATAATTTTTAAGCAAAATAATTATAAAATCATACCTGTACCTAACAGGATAAAACTAAAATGTATACAAACAATATGTGCAAAAGACTCATTTAAGCATAATATTCTCTGAGTGTGTCAGGCAGGGTTCTCTTAGAGAAATAAAATTCAGCACACTAGTAATTCTTTTTATATATTTATATTTTGAGAAAGATATATAAAATAAGAAAGAAAAAGTTAACTATAAAGGAATACAGATTGCTTGGTGTCACTCACTTGCGTGAGACAACTAGAAGACTGGTAGTCCTTCAAATCTTGAGGGCCGCTGAGATAGTCCTCTGTAGAGCAATCCAGGCTATCTGGTTACAGGCAGCAAACGGCAGAGCAGGTCGCCATAGTGAGCCAGATGACAAAGTCCAACAGTCCCCAGCTCAAAAGATGTATATCCCAGGAGTGTGGCGAAGTAGGGCTTGAAGGATCCTCATCTCACAGCAACACATTCCACGAGTAGGTGTCCCATGGGTAGTGTTGCTTGGAGGTCGAGGCACAGGACGAACAAGGCACCTCTCTGGTCCAAAGATCCAGAAGCAAGAGAGAGGGCGGGACTCGCCGAGCCCTTCCTATCTCTGCCCTTCAATTCATCCTGCGTGTTCATTGGCCGTGCCATCACAAAAGACCCACCAATCTTCTGTGGCCATGTTGGCATAACAAACCTACCCATCACACTGAGTGAACAACACACAAATATTTTATGTCTTACAGTTGCAGTCACATAACACCTATCCCTAAATCCTAAAACCCTGTGAATATATGGCCCCATCTATGAAAGGTTACAAGCCAACCCCTCATGCCTTTATCTATCCCATTTGGGTATCCAACTTCTATGCTGCCCACTTATATCAATCCAGCGTGTGCTCTGAAGAGGCAATCATAATCTTTGATATCTTCATTCCAGTTGAAACCTTGTGAATCCACATCCACAAGCAAAGTCAGATCAGGCCAGGCAGTCCATAGAGTCAGCAGCAACTTGCTCTAATTCACAGACTCAAAAATCTCTCCATCTGATTGGATTTGGGTCAACTCAACGTTGGCTGCTTCGCTGAGCCTCAGCAGGGCACCCGTTGGTCACCTTGCTTTTATACCACGAATCCCTCACAAATTCTCAACAACCCTAGTCCCCTTGGGCTAGGTCATGACCTTCAGGCCAGTCACTCACTCTCATCTTCTCCTCTAGTCCCTGTGAAGCAGGTTTACAGATGCAAGTAGTCAGACTTATCCCATCTCTCTATTGGTACTTTTCTTCCACATATGCTCAACAAGTGGATCCAGGTGGTCACCTAGCAAGCATTTCAGGCTGCCACAGGCTCCCTTTAATGTTCAGTTCTTAGAGAAGGGAGTTTCTTCATGTAAATTCCTTTTCAGACTCACTTCCTCTTCAGACTCACACAACACATGCAATGATGTTGAGTGCAGGAAGATCATAAGCCAGAGGGTGGAAAGTATTGTGGATCTAGTGGTGGTAGAAGCATCTTAGCACTAGTGTGGGTCTCCAGATGGATTATCCAGCTCCAAGGCTCTGGGTGCCATCAGCATAGCTCCATGCGGCTTGTCAACAGAAATGTCTCTTAGGGAGTGAGCGTGTGTCCTGCCTTCAGTGAACTATTTATCTCCTTAGCTCCTCCAAATGAGGTCATCAGCTGAGACCTGATTGTCAAACTGCACACTTTCACTCTTAATAGTCTCAAGTTGACAAGAGATTATGTAACCTCCACATATAGTCATAATGAGCCAGACATATTGTAGGCATTTGAATGAAACAGTAAAAAAAATAATCTCAGTTCTGTCGGAAATTACATATTGTTGATATCTATGTACAATAACAATAAATATTTACCATGCTGTCCAGTAGAAATGCTATAAAGTACCAGCTTTAGAGTAGGTTCTCAACTTATGCTTATTATTGGATTGATTATTGGAGGTAATAACAATAAATAAATAATAACCCAAACACTAATAAAATATGTTGTTCTCAATGCCCAATTCATAATGAAAGGACACTGATGACTGGTGCAGGAGACGGCTGCTTCATCTTCCACTACTGAGTCAGAAGTTGGGCAAGGGCTGAGCCCTGATGGCGTTAAGTGGTTGAGTGCGGGACTGCGGCCCGCGGGCTTGGTGGTTCAAATCCAGTAGTGGCTTTCAGGAGCAGCACTGGGTAGCGCCCATGACTACCAGAGGCAGTGATGCCCAACAACAACAACAAAAAGTTGGGCAAAATGAGGCAGCAATGAGTCAGCCGGACACATCAAGGGGCAAGGGCACTAGGGAAGCCAATTAAAGGTGAATATCATGTCTTTATTTATGCTACTATGGGCTGCATGAACATGAATTTTATAGCCAGGCATTTTTACTCCTTTCATGATAGAATGATTCTGTCTGTCACATTTACAAATAAGTAGTCCCAACTTTTTAGTAAGTGTGCCAAAAAACAACAAATCAAAACTCACTGCCATTGAGAAGATTCAGATGCATAGAAATCTTACAGGTCAAGGTATAGCTGGCCTTCTGGGTTTCTGAGACTCTACGGAAGTAGAAAATCCCATCTTACTTCAGAAGAACAGTAGATTGTTTTTGAACTGCTGACCTGTGGTTAGCAGCCCAACTCATAACCCACTATGCCACCAAAGCTTCTTGAGTCCCTCTATCATGTTATTATTGTCACTACAAGTAGCAAACATGCTATACTTAAAATCCCCAACTTGCCTCACTCATTCTAAGTATCCAGACATGTTTCCCTATTTGAGAGCCATTTTTTTAGTATTTCTTTAAGGTTGAACGGAAAGCATCATACTCTATATCATAAGCAATGAGTCCAAAGCTAAATCTTTCCTTGACTAACTTTTGAAATGAAGTATCTTCTGTAATTTAACAGTCAGGTTCCACTGCTTCCAGATACTTTTAACCTGTTCTTACAAGTATTCTGACATTTCTAATTTCTCCCTTAACTTTCTTCCTTAAGAAGGTCTTAAGGCAAACTACAGATGCTTTTTTCAAATGCAGTGCATTTATTTAGAAAATTTTACAGGTTCTACACTGGGATGTCTTACTCAAAGTAGCTTTTCTTTATGTTAATTTACAAAGGAAATGAAGCAAGCAAGTAAAAGAAGCACTCAGATCTTTTACCATTCACTTATGCAAACCCATAATTCCTGTTGTGCTCTCAGATTCTGAACGATGTCAAATGATGCTTTCTGTTATCTTGTACAAACTTTCCAAACCCACCTTCTTCTATTATCAAAATCTCACCCATTCGCTATTCCCTAGTCACCCAACTTCCCTTTCCACTGATGGAAATCTCTGTTTCCCCTTCTTTGGTTTTGAAAGGGGAAAGGGAAATTATTTATTTCCTAATGCTGTTCTTCTGTCATTTAAAATACCTGTCCCCTTCACCTTGTTCTCACCCACTCACCACATTTCCAAACCACCTCTGACCTCAACACCTCCCCCTCCATTTCATCACTCAGTTGGCCTGAATTAAAGAAATGATTCATGGAGCTATAAAATTCAGGGTGGAAGAGACCTTAAAGTTCAACTAATTCAAACACCCAACTAAGTGGGGAGAAAAGATGATTTCAGTTCTTATTTTCACTCTTTCTGCTCTGACTTTCCAAAATCATTCTGAAACATAAAACAGTGTCTAGTTTTAATGGAATTCCTTGCTTTTCACATCATTATAATCAAGGTAGATTCTCCTTTTTCAGATGGGTAAGGAGAATTCTTGTCAAAGGCAAACAATAGGTTATACGTGAGGAAACTTACAAGGACAAGATCCAGGATTCTGAAGCCTACAATCCACAGAAGATAGTGTTGGTCACTCTTTCAAGTGCTTAAAAGCAGAAACATTTAATCTGCCTTGCAAATTTACATGCATATTCACTCCACTTAGTTTATTTATTCTATAGGACAAATAAGTACTGTTTTATTCCAAAAATATTTCCAAGACAAGAAATCCAAGCAGACTAAAATGCATATTGAAAGTTGTTATAGGACAAAGGTGCATCTCAAAACACTAAGGCAAATGTGAACTTTTAAATAAATGATGCTGGGACAACTGACCAGTCGTCTGGAAAAGGGTAAAATTAAATCTGTGCCTGAAACCATAAACAAGAATAAATTTCAAATGGATTGGGGATGTTTAAAAAATTGTTTTAAAAAGATGCTAAAGGAGATGTTAAAAAAAATACTAGAAGAGGGGCTGAGTCCCAGTAGCGTAGTGGTTGTGTGCGGAACTGCGACCCACAGCGTTGACAGCTCAAATCTAGCAGCAGCTCTCCAGGAACAAGGCTGGGCCTCCTACTCCCACCAGGGCAGTGATGCCCACAAAAAAATAAAAAAATACTAGAAGAAATCAAGAATGTTTTCATTTTTGTTTTCTAATCTTAATGTAGGAAAAGTTTTCCTTTGCTTCAAAACCCAGATGTAATAAAAGACTGATAAGTAGATATACCTGATAATAAGACATTTTCATAATCAAGAGTAAGCCTTCTATAGACCAACATGGAGTGGTTTATAGGATATATCATCAAATTTTAGAAAGCAAGCCATCTTTATAGTATTCTACTCTTATGTAAAATGGAAGAACTTAAAATGTATACATGTGTCTACTAATTTTTGCATAAATAAAAACACAGACAGGATAAAGCAGGCTAATAATATTGATGAAAAAAGATTGGTGGGGGCGGAGCCCCAGTGATGTAGTGGTTGCGTGCGGGACTGCGGCCCACAGGCGTGGCGGTTCAAATCCAGCAGCGGCTCTCCAGGAGGAAGGTTGGGTAGCTCCCATGACCACCAGAGGACAGTGATGCCCCCCTAGAAAAAATGAAAAAAAGAATGGTGGAAAGTGCTACATCTTAAAATATAATTCTGACTTTTTTTAACAGGATTGGAGGGAGGGTGGGCTCTAAAATGGAACATAAACAAAAATAAATGATCAACTTATGTGTGTGGATGGAAATTAGCTGAAGTAAGTTTTGAGCCAAATATTTGGCCTATATGAGGTGTGTGTGTGTATATATATATGTATCTTAAGATACATATGTATAAAAGAACTATATGAAGTTATCAAACTCCAATCAGCAGGAGTTTGTCCCACCCCTTCCCACCATACATCTAAACATTTAGGTGATAATTTTTAAACTACTTTCCATATATTGCAAGATGAAATAAGTAGCAACTATATTGTGGTCTGTGAGAGCCAGAGGGGTGCCAGGGTGTGAACAGAAATTGCAGATATCTGCATGAACTCAAGATTTAAAAATAGATAAACACATATTTTATTTTATTTCCTAGTTCCATTTTCAGAGAGAACCTGAGAGTCATTATTTCTATTTTCCAGTTTTAGTGCAGATCAGGTCTTTGGTAGAGTAGTGCATCGATCCTAGTTCACTATAATTTATTATGCCAAAAAATAAAGATGTACTTAAAGATTGAAGAGGACAGTGGTGACAGGAATTCCTCATGTGGTGTTTGGCAATGATTCTGTGAGAAAGAAGAAGAAAAATAGTTTGTGAGATTTTCCCCTAAACCCTTAGAAGTTGTGAGCATTGTCCTGATTCTTTGGAGAAACTAGTAACTACACCCAAGAGGGAGAGGCTGGCTCTTGCCAATAGAAACTGTTGGTTATAATGCAAATAGCAGGTCCAGAGAGGAGATGGGTCAGTTTAGTCCATGATAAGAAGTGGTACTGTGGAGTTAGGCCACTTGGGCTACTAACCACAGGTCGTGAGCGGTTCTAACCCACCTACCTCTCCACAGAAGAAAGATGAAGCTGTCAGCGATTTTGCAATACAAACATAGAACAAGCAAATGAGCAGAGAAGCAGAGCGGGGGGCAAAGAAATACCAAGATTGCCCATGAAGATGGCCCCAGGAGAGAACACTAATGAAACAAGAACTTACTTTCCTGCAGAGCCAAGTAAAAACCTTCCCATGACAACCAGAATCCAGACAGCCTCCTCATCTGAGAAAACAAGGTTCTGTTTGTGAAGTGCACAGTATTTCTCCTAGAGCAGCACTAAATACCAAAGTTATAGACAAAAGAAAATCCACTTCATTTTTTTCTTTCTTACTCAATTCATGAAAACAGAAGGAATGATGGAATTGGAAAGGTACTGTGTTAGCCTGGGTAGACTAGAGGAACAAATTCATAGACATGCATATAGATATAAGGGAAAGGTTTATATGCAAGAGGAATGCGACATTGAGAAAGCATCCCAGCCCAGTCAAGTTCAAAGTCTAAGTCCAATATTAACCCATATGCCCGATATCAGTCTATAAAGTCTACTTCCAACTCACAAAAAGTCACAGGCCAGTGGGTGCAGAGTCATGGCGCTGGCAGGGGTCTCCCCATGGCTCCTTGCTTCCAGGGCTCAGGGTCCATCAACAACACCTAGTGGTGGTAGAAGCAACTCAGTGTCAGCAGGGCTCTCCACATGGCTTCACCATCTTCAGAGGTCTGGTTCTATCAGGGTAAGGCTGGGTGGCTTCTCCTCTGGCTCCTCTAACTCCTGGGACACTGGCATCTTGTCTTGCCCGTAATTCATCGTCTCTGAGACTAACTACCAACAACTGGGGAGATAGCTTCTACTCTCCATCAGGGAAATATCGCAAGACTTCCCAGAAGTCTCAGGAGAAAGCCATGCTCACACAGAGGCATCATTGGCTACTCAATGGCTATCTCCAGATTAACAGGCTAGACTCTACCTCTACATCTCAATCATGAAATTGACATAAGCATGTGACTGCCACAGGTACCACTTACTAATAATCATTTGTTATAATTGATTCTAACAAGTATCCTCATCAAGGACTAACTTGTATATGGAAATTTGATGAGCAACAGTTTATCTCCATAGCCTAGAAGTTTCTCATAAACTGCAAAGTTCTTATTAACTGCAATTAAAACAAAGCAATTTGGGAGTGGGGAAACCAGGAGACACCGCTTTCCTGGTTATCATTTGCCATCTGACTGGCAGCCCTGAAAGGCACGGGAGCATCCTATGGGATTTCTGCCAAAAAAGCATAACCTGAGTCTAATCATGAGGAAATATCAGACAAATGGAAATCAAGGAACATTTTACATTAAAATGGACCTATGCCATTTATTAAAACCCTGGTACTGCGGTGGCTTGAACATTCGGCTACTAACTGAAAGGTCAGCAGTTCAAACCTACCAACAACCCCACTGGAGAAAGATGAGGCTGGCTACTCCTGAAAGGATTTTCATATGGGGAACCCTAAAATGCAGTTCCACTCTGCCTTATGGGGGCACGATGGGTTAGAATCAAGTCTATGGCAGTGGACTCAGTTTGGTTGGGTTTATGCTTTTGAAAACTACCAGTGTCATGAAATACAAAGAAAGGCTGGATGAATTGTTCTAAGTTAAAAAAAAAAACTACATGGAATATAATGTGTGGTTTCTTTGTCTTGCAGTTGTTGTTGCTGTTCAGTTTGCTTATTTGTTTTTTTGAGGAAATTAATGAACAATGGGAAAAAGCCACTAGTATATCAAATAACTGTGCCTCAATATTAATTTTTCTAATTTAGATCATTATACTGGGTTATATTAAAAAAGGGTACCTAATTTAAAGATAGATCGTTTAAAGATTGAGGATAAGTAGCATCATGTCTTCAACTTCTGATTTTTTTATTTTTAAGACTGAATGATGGATATTTGAGAATCCATTCAACACTTTGCAACTTTGGGGGGTGTCAGAAACTGGGCCAGAATAATTTTTAAACCGTTTTATCTTCATCTGGTAAATACCTCCATCCCTCATTAAACATTGATCATATGCTCTCCGTTGTACTCCATCTAATGCTCTATTCAAATATTACCTAAAGTACTCTGTTAGTGCTTGACTGCTAACCAAAAGATGAGCAGTTCAAACCCACAGCTGCTCGACTGGATCGCATATAGTAAAACTAAACCTTGAAGAAGACTTGCCTTTCCCATTAATCTGGAAGTCCTGATAACTCGTGTGTAACCAGTGGAACACAGCAGAAGTGACTAGTTTCAATGCAGGGTCATGAAATTTGATAAAGTTCCTAACTGGTTAGCTGGAAATCTTGTTCTGAACTGTCATGTGAATAGTTTAGTGCCCTGGATTCTAACATGTTGTGGGAAGTTTAAACTAATGCATTCAGAGAAAGCACATGGCGAGGTCCTGAAACTGCATCGGGGGACAAGAGTCCTCAACACTCCAGTCCTCTGCTCTTCCAACTCTGGTCACTATATGAATGCACCCACATGACATGACCTAAGCCAAAACCACCCAGCTGAGCCTTTCCCAAACTTCTGTCCCACAGATGGCCAGAATAAAATGATTGCCATTATTTTAAGCCTCCAACTTATGGAGCAATTTGCAACATAGCAATGGTAAATGCTCTTTTTATTTTTTAATTGCCTTAACACCTAACATGGTACTGTAGACATTATGAAAGATCAACTGGAAAAATGGAGGACCTCG
Source organism: Nesogale talazaci (assembly GCA_004026705.1). Taxonomy (NCBI): domain Eukaryota; kingdom Metazoa; phylum Chordata; class Mammalia; order Afrosoricida; family Tenrecidae; genus Nesogale; species Nesogale talazaci. Next base: position 39,286 of record PVJH01006213.1, read on the forward strand.
ACATAGTAACTAATAGAAGTGCCAATGATGAATATAAAAACAAAACTGCAGATGTGTGTATTAAAAACATGAGGAGTTAGGTTAAATATCATCCCCAGATACATACTCTGTATGTTAACATTGAGATTTTTATTACTTTTTCATGTTTTTTTTTTTTACTTTTTCATGTTTTAATGCATCACTTAAATGAGTGTGCTTCCTTGCTTTTGTCTCTTAATAGCAAAGGATGGGAGGGGTGGCGGTGGGAGCTAAATATTCATTTTCAAACTCATTATTTTGAGGTGTCACCATACGGAACATATAAGATAAATTACTGATTCAGGTTAATTGAGGATTTTAATGAGTATAATTCAGAGTAAGCAAGGTACTAGTATAATTGGTGAATTCCAAAGGCAACCATCTGCTCCTTTTGTGAGTACTAATATTATGTCACACCGAATCTGGCAAGGGTAGGAATGTGTGAAGTAGAAATTATCTTAACAACATTAATAGGAGGTGCATCCTTAAGAATAAAAGGTAATGCCAGTAGAGCAAACAGACTAAAAATAGAAAGCAAAAGATAAGAAAAAGAAGAAAACTGAAAAAGAAGACAGTCAAATTATTTGCTACGTTAGAAGCACCAAACTGCATTTGACCTTAGACATCTGTTTGTGCTTGGTGGTGTTTTTCATTAGGGTAGAGGGAGGTAATTAAAATGCCATGTAGCTGCTTGCCTTGAATGCATTTCTAAGCATAATTCAAACTCTTATGAATCTGCCCTCTCAAAGAAATAGCTGATTATAGGAAGGGAACAAAACCTCTTTGATCCCTCTTGAGATACAGCTAGGTCATGAGAAGCAGAATTCCAAATGTTGTTCTCGGTTTTAGATGACTCTTCGTGGAAAGTCTGATTTAGGGGAGAGGAGGTGGGGGTGAGGGTGGCAGGGAGGCAGAAATAAACAGTGATGAAAATGAATGCAGAATATAAAGTAAAAGACAGGATGAATACCACCAAATTTGTAGAGGTTACCTATGTGGTTTACACAATGATTTATACTACCCTGCATTGTAATAGAAATTTTTCTAATGAAAATTAGAATGAATACAATGATAAATATTAGGTATGTGTTAAGGAACTGACTGTGCCAGGCAAGTAATCTCACAACATTTTGGATACTGTACTGATGAAAAAAAATATTTTTAAGGCATTTTTTTAATTTCACAAAATGTCTATGTTTCTAGTTGCATTGTTAATAAAACACGTAGATGTCTCTGTTTTCTAAAAAGGGAGGAGACTTTTGTGCTTTTGAAATTAGTTGTACCTCCCTCTATAAAACAAGTACTTAATGAAGAATCCAGAATTCATTTACATGGTTGATAAGATTAGGATAAGGCTATATTTCAGTTAAGATTCATTTGCCCTACAAAAAAGAGCAAGCAAACACAAACTCATTTCAAAAACAAAAAGGACTTATCAAACTGTCTGGCTCTGAGTTAGAATAGGCTTCATAATGGTGCAGTGTTTGAGTACGTGGTTGCTAATTGAATGGCCAGTGGTTCACACCCATCAGCTAGTTCACAGGAGAGAAATGTGGCGATCTCCTTCATAAAGATTACAACTTTGTAATAAGAATTGTAAGACCCTCCCCAATAGAATATTTTAGTGTAAAAAAAGAAAGAAAAATTATTACAATCTTTGAAACTCTACAGAGAAATTCTGTCTCATGGGATCTTATTCTTTGAGTCACAATCACATCAACAGCAGCAGATTTAGAGGTTAAAAAACCCTTCCAGGTGACAGTGGGTGATAGGGAGAGGAAGTGGATTTGAGGAAATGCCAATGGAGGCAGGAAGGGGGAGGGAGCACCAGAACTGACTGTGATTGCACAACTCATTTTAAAGGCGATTTAGTTAAAGGGGGGGATGTTCTAAAATTTCTACAGCAAAAACTGCACAATTCTCCTTGATATGCATGACTGAATGATTGAACAACTGCATTGTATGATACATGTAAATTATGTGCCAATAAAACTGTTATTAAAAAAAACACCTCAAAGTGACTGCCATCAAGTGGTAAACTGCTATTAATTTTTACTGCAGAGAGATGATGAATCACAAACAAGACAAGATGGCAGCATCTGAGGAGCTGGAGAAGCCACACAGCTTTGCCTTGATGGAACCAGACCTCTGAAACTGGAGAGGCCACGTGGAGGCCCCTGCCAGCAATGAGTTGCTTCTTGCCATCACTGGATGCTGTTGATGGACCCTGAGCCCTGGAAGCAAGGAGCCATGGGGAGACCCCTGCCAGTGGCGGGATTCTGCACCCCCTGACCAGTGCCTTCGTGAGTCGGAAGGAGACATTACAGACTGGTACTGGACATATGGGCTAATATCAGACTTGTGACTTTGAACTCGACTGGGATGTTTTCTTAGTGTTCGATTCATTTTGCATATAAATCCTTTCTTTATATCCCCCCCCCCCCAAAAGAAAACAAACAAACTTTTTTTACTGTAGTCTTTATAGTTCTGGGTAAGTGGACTCTCTAAATGGTACAGCTCCTTGACAGTCCTGACTGTTTAAATGAAAAGATAGAATCATGAATGTACCAGTGACACGTCAGAAAAAAGGATTGGAAATCTACATCCCAAAGGTCAGGCACTAAAAGTTCTATGACACAAAATCCTACCTGGGATGGCGAGTCAGAATCAACTGCATTGTATCTGGTTTGGGTTTGATAATTACGAAATAAAGAGTTCCAGGAAAATATTCCTTCTATTCTAAATTATAGCTGTGATAGACAGATTTATTGTGTCAACCTGGCCAATAAACACATGTGGGATTAATAAGGTTGTAGTTTCATTGAGGGGCAAAGAGATAAAGACCTTGGTAAGCTTCACCTTTCTGTCTCTTGCTCTCTGATGATCAGTGTGTGGCTGCCTACCTAGTTTTCTGCCTCAACTTGCGAGCTACACTACCTATGGGACACCCAACCCGTGGGCCATGTCGCTATAGATTGTGGTTCCTTTGAGACCTGCTTTGCCACACTACTTGTGTATACATCGCTCGAGCTCGGGGCTGTCGAACCCTGTCATCTGTCTGTTGGTGACCTGCCCTGCTATTTGCAGCCTGTGAGCAGACTGCCTGTATTGCCTATAGAAGACTCAGTTGTCTACTTCCTTGCACCCAGTAACCCTCATGAATGGAAGGATTGCCAGTATATTAATTGTCTCATGGAAATTAGTTGAACTGTACTGCTCTGTGTACTAATTAGCTTTTATTTCTTCATGTTATATATTTATATCTATTTATATTTTGTTTCTCTTGAGAACCCTGTCTAACACAAAAGTGAAAACAAAAAGGATCAATCAACTCACAGAAACCAGTCAAGATGTCAAATCACCAAGAACTTCAGCTAAGGAAAATGGTCTGTATCAGTGGTTCTGATTCATTTAGCAAATAATGATTGAGGACTGCATGTACCAGGTGCTGGGCTAACTTCTGGAAACCAAATATCTATTATTTTTCTATGTTAACTGTATGTTTAAAAAAAAAGTTTTTCCTATCAAATTACAAACCAAGTAACTTTTTTTCTCCAACTTTAGACATGTAGACTTTAAGAAATCCTAAATGGTAAGAAAATTACTACTGCTTCAACTTTGAAGACAGATGGCATTTTTGTTCATCTAATCAGCATTACTTGATGTAAACAGATATATGAGGAAAAATAAAGTTCATAGAAAAATATTCGCATTATCCATTAGCCTTTCCATTACCACAAACTTTAAAAAATAAAGTTTTTTGGCATATATTTCATGTATCATACCATTCAATTATTAAATCATATTAAGAGTTGTACAAGTATCAATACCATCAATTTCAGAGCATTTTCTTCTTGTATTCATTGCTATTAGCCGCCCATGCTTCCCTGCCATGCCCCTAGGTAATTATTAATCCAGTTACTAGCTCTATAGATCTATCTATCCTGAATTTCATATAGAAAAAAACTGACAAAACACAAACAAGATTCAAACAGAAAAACCTATAACAACAACTAGACAGAAACATAGAAATGTCCCAATCAAAAATGTATCAAGCATCAAGGAACAAGAATCACATCATTGAAGATGAGGGGGAGTGCAGAGTGGGGACCCCACAAAGCCCATTTGTGGGCAATTGGATATCCCCTTTTATAAGGGCCATAAGGAGGAAACAAGCCAGTCAGGGTGCAGTAATGATGAAACATACAACATTCCTCTAGTTCTTAAACTAGGCTTCGTCACCCCAACTGTCATGATCCCAATTCTACCTTACAAATCCAGCTAGATTGGAAGAGGTACACTGGTGCAGATGGAAACTAGAAATAAAGGGAATCCAGGACAGATGAACCCCTCAGGATCAGTAGTGAGAGTGGAGATACCGGGAGGGAAGGGGGAGGTAGGGTAGAAAGGAGGGCCGATTACAAGGATCTACATATAACCTCCTATCTGGACAGCGAAGGAGTGGGTGAGGGGAGATGTCGGGCAGTGTAAGATATGACAAAGTAGTAATAATTTTAAATGATCAAGGGTTCATCAGGGAGGGGAAGCAGGGAGAGAGGGGTAAAGATGAAGAGCTGATGCCAAGGCTCAGGTAGAAGGCAAAAGTTTGGAGAATGACAGCAGCAGGGTATGAAGGGGTTTGACGTAATATATGTATGAACGGTGACAAGTGTTGTATGAACCCCCAATAAAATGATTCAAAGAAAAAAAACAGAAAATACTAAAACCTGAAACAACTTTTAAAAGGGTTAAAGGAGAAATTAAATGACATGGTGTTACCTTTCAACCTAACTACATCTGCCATAATCAACTTTACAAAGTACCTTGGCTGATGGAGAGGCTTTTCACATCCCTGGACTATGTTCCGAGGAGATCCCCTAGACGCTAACTCCAGGGACACTGCAAATGGACTGGGGGCTTCCACTGTCAATCACAGCTTCCTGTGACATGAGCGCTCACACGTTAGGCTCTGGTGGTCTCATGTTTGGTAAAGCAGAGGAGTCATGTAGAAGAGGAGAACTCTCAAGGTGGTGGGCTGACACTGAGGCTGCAACAGAGAGACGATGGGGAGGCTGGCACAGGGTGGGAGAGAGTTGTTCTCTGCTAGACCTGTGGTCATTATGGTCAGAACCTGCTTCAAGGCTCCTAACAGCAGCCATTCCCTCCTTTGGACACGGCCCCTCCGTGGATCATACAGGCTTGTGCGCTTCTTCCATGTGAACTTTGATACCTCATTTAGGTGGCTGCTTGTTTTAACAAAAACCTTTAAAATCTAAGATGCCATTCTTTCTGGAAGCTGGGTACCATCTGATTTCTTCATGACACATTAGCATCCATATCTGCAGGGATGACTTCATGAGGGCAAGTATGGAGTAGGGCCATGGCATAAGAACTCATTCTCAGATCAGGGCTAGACCTTGTTCTTTTGAGGTGCACAACAGCTTTCATGGGCCACACCAGAAAAATTCAACATAGAAACCTAATTAAGCAAATTGGGCTTTACCTCAAACTGACCTATAACAGATTTGAGGGACCAATATACATCCTTATGCTTAAGGTTGAAATGGCCTAGTGTGAGAAGAAGGACATAATTGCTATCTCATTCTTATGGAATTGGTGGTTGTAGGACTTTGATTAAAATATATATGTACTTATATATATACTATATATATCTATCCTTAGCTACATGAATGGATTGGGGGCTCACATTTAATTTGACCAGGTTTTGAAAGTCCCCTTCCATTATTTCTGATAGCCTAAACAGCATTATTAACTATTTAGCTAAACAATATATATGTAATTTTCTGAAGGTTTTTAAACATAATCATTTAATTTTAAAGATCACAACCTTTGTGAATCACTAGGATGCAAATATCCCCAAATTAAAAACAATGATGAAAAGAAACACTTTAAACAACAGCATAAAGCATACAAATGTTACAGAAAATTGGTATTCCTTTTAAAACCTAATTCTCCACCAAGTCATTTCCTAGTAATAAAATACACTATATTAGAAAGGAACCTAAATGTCTTTTCCACCATTTAGCACACCGCAGGAGTCAGAATGCCTTGAGCTTCATCTGAGCAGCTTGAGGTTGATTCTTCATCATATAACGGTGAGTAACTCCACTCCTAACTTTGGTACTGTGCAAGCTAACTACAAAGAACTGAGCCAAAAAAATTAACGTTATTACTCACAAATGCTTCTCCAATGAAGAATAGTATCTATTTTATACATGAGTCAAAACCTAGCCCAGGGTGTACAACCAACCTGCAGCTGCTTCATATCAACAATGGATGTATGCTGAGGACCCACTTCCACTTTCATGTTTCCATACTGTCCGACCCAGCCACATTCTGTTTAGGTGATCATTTTTCCTAAACACTCACCTCCCACAAAGTAATACTGTGTAAGATTTATATAATTAATGTTTGTAGGGCATTGCTTGAGCCTCTTCTGAAAGATGCCTTTGAAGAGAAAGGGGCTGTTGATACTAAAATGTCTTGGATTTTTTATTCTTATCAAGACTGCTTCTCTGAGCTAAAGCTACAGAACTGATAGATGGGACTGTGTTTGTTCAGCATGTTGCAGGTGGCAAAGCACTGCTGCAAGAGTCAGGCAAGAATGTGTCCCTGGGCAGCGTCAGCTGCACGAACATGTATCCTGTCAATCAGTAAGAATGTAGGTATGATACTTTCTAGACCAGGGATAATGTTAATTCTATCCTGTGTACTGTGTGCTTTGTACTGGAAAAGTTCAAGGCACTTTGCAAGCATCAGAGTTTGATGAAGCATGAAATGAAAACTACATGTAAGAAAATTTAAATACTAAGAAAAGTGAAATCTTTACCTTTGTTGAACAATTAATCCAGGAGGAGCTGGCACTTTGATAAAGCTCTATGTAAATTGCTTTTTATTGTTATGTAGAGAAAGAAGGAATGGAAAGGGACATTGGTCTTCAATGAGTCCTCATATGTACAATGGAGCAAATCATGATAGAAGTTTTCACAATTATTAGATTTTATTTTAAAGCAATCCAGTGAAATATTTTACAGTTGATGAGTCTAGACTTCAAGAGGAAAATTAATACGGCTGCAGGAACACAGGCTACTAAATGGCCAAACTAAGAATTTAAGCCAGGTGCACATAATTCTAAAGCCTTTGTCATGTAGTAGGTTATACATTGATCTCCTAACCACAGAGCAGCAGTTCAAACCCACCCGTTGTTCCAAGGGAACAATGAAGCTTTCTGCTCCTTTAAAATTCACAGACTCAGAAACCCACAGAGGCTGTTCTGTAGGGTCAATAGTTGTCCTGGAGGTTCACTATGATTCAGAAGCAACTTTATGGTCATAGGGTGTTTGGGGTTTAGGTTTGGGATTTTTGCCTAATTCCAAAGTCAGTGCTCTATTACAATGCATGCAATAGTATAAGAACAAACATGTCTCTAATACTTTCCTTTGACTGGGGGCTTCTCCTTACCTTTCAAAAACAGATGAAACACAATTGACTTTTCCAAATAACTTATTATGAGACTATCCATGAGTATCCAAGTAGATATCTCACACCATGTTTGTTTCATTTGGAATATTTTTTTCTCCATGCCTAAACTGTGGGCTAGGATATACCATTCAACACTCCGTTATTTGCAAGAAGTTTTCCCTCTGAAATTGTATTGATATGCACCTACCCCCTGAAACTTAAACCCAAACCACCTCTAACACCTCTATCGCTGCGGTCACCAGTATCACTAACAAGGTGGAGTCAGAGAATGCACCTGAAAAGCAATTTCTCAGTGTCATTTGTGTCAGGATGAGAGGCAAGAAGCTGACTGTCAGGTGAAAAATGAGACCCTCGTGTAGACTGAAATTTTAAATGATGGCTCATTTTAATATTGGAAGTCTACAAAAGAAAAACTGATTTAAATTCACAAATATTCTTTTCCTAAAATAACCATTCAATCACTCTATCTCAGTAGTAATAAGTATACTTATCACCCAGATTATGGTTTCAAACACCATTCTTCACCAAAGGAACCAGGGTTCCTTAACATCTGGAGGATTTTAGAACTGATGCCAGAAAGTAAGGGGGTGAGTCAAATGGCAATGGGAGCCAACAGAAATGGTTCCCAAGATGCTAAGCTGGAATAACTTGATCCATAAGACCAAAGTACTATTGATATGTTCTGTGCCTATGAGGGTGGTTAAGTGCCAATGAGTTTGTTTCAACTCATATTGACCCTCTGTACAGCAGAATGGAACACTGCCCGCTGCTGTGCTTGCTTGAGCTCATTGTTTTTGTCACTGTGTCAGTCCATCTGTCCAAGAGACTTACTCTCCTTTGCTGCCTTTGCACCTCGGCAAGCATGTCTCATCTCTCCCAACATGCTCAAAGTACATGAGATGAAATCTCATCATTCTTGCCTCTAAGGACCATTCTGGTTGTACTTCTTCTAAAACAGATTTATTGGTTCCTTGGATAGTATGTGATATGTCTAATATTATTCACCAATACTAAAATTCAACTACACCTTTTTTTAGTCTTCCTTATTCAACATACAACTTCTATATCCATCTGAGGCAATTAAAAATATCATAGGTTGTGACACAAATACCATCATCTTTCTTCAAAGAATTGGAAAAACTAATTACCAACTTCATATGGAGAGGGAAGAAACCCAGAATTAGCAGAGAACTCCTCAAGAAGAAGAACAGATAGGAGGGCTTGCTTTAACTGACTTTAGCACCTATTATATGGCCACATTGATCAAAACAGCATGGTATTGGTAAAATGACAGAAGCTCAGACCAATGGGAAAAAAACTGAAAACCCAGAAATAAAATCATCAGTATACAAAGAACTGAACTTTGATAAGGGCCCAAGAAATATCAAATGGGAAATGAATGGCCTCTTCAACAAGTGGTGCTGGAAAAAATTTATATCTACTTACAGAAAAATGAAGCAAAATTCTAACTTTGGTCCATTGCACAAGAATAAGCTCAAGGTGGATCACAGACCTTGACATAAAATCCCAAACTATTAGGACCATCAATGAGGATACTGGGAAAATCCTGAAAACATTGGCATAGGGAATACATTAGGCTATCGAAAATCGGTAAGGATGCAAACACAGATGAGGCCCAAATTGAAAAGTGGGATATACTGAAAATAAACCATTTGTGTACATCAAAAGAATTCACCATGAATGTAATAAGAGAGCCCACAGACTAGGAAAACATCTTTAGCAATGGCACATCAGACAAAGTCTTATTACTAAAATCTACAATGCTCTGCTAGTTGGCAAAAAGAAAAAAAAATGCTCACTTGAAGAGGTTGGCAAAGGACTTGAACAGAAACTTCAAAAGGGCAGAAATCCGAATGGCCAATAAATATGAGAAAATGTTCCCAAACATTAACTATAAGGGAAATGAAAATTAAAATAACTATGAAATACCATCTAACACTCACAAAGATAGTCCAATTCAAAAAATCAGAAAGCAACAAGAGTTGGAGGGCTGTGGTGAGATAGGAACTCAGCATCCACTGCTGATGAACCTTTAGGTGTGTACAGCCACCATGGAAACCAATTTAGTGATATATAAAATGGATGCAAATCAAGCTACCATATGATCCAGCAATCCCTCTACTAGGCATATACCAAGAAGAGGCAAGAAACAAACCATGGCCAAACATCTGTGATCCAATGTTCATTGTGACACAGTTCATAATCGCAAGGAATTAGAAACAACCCACATTTCAATCAAAGGACAAATGGATATAAAAACTGTGGTACATACATATAGTGGAGTACTATACATAACTAAAAAGCAGTGATGAGGGTTGAGCCCCGGTGGTGGAGCGATTGAGTACGGGACTGCGGCCCACAGGGTTGATGGTTCATATCCAGCAGCAGCCTCCAGGAGCAAGGCTGGGCCTCCTACTCCCACCAGGGGGCAGTGATGCCCAAAAAACAAAACAAAACAAAAAGCAGTGATGAACACATGAAGCATATTGCCACATGGGAAGAATTGGAGGAAATTATGCTAAGCAAAGAAAGCCAAACACAGAATGATTAGTACAACATGAGTCTGCTGGGGTAAGCTTAAAAATGCAAAAGGGGCATAGAGGAAAGCTTCTGTAAGCATATATTGCTGGGGTGAGGTGCAGGTACTATGGCAGAGGCTAGCCCCAATCTAGGATACATATGACAGTTAACTAAAAAGGAGGGGGGAAGAAAGGAAGGAAGGAAGGAAAGAAGGAAGGAAGGAAGGAAGGAAGGAAGGAAGGAAGGAAGGAAGGAAGGAAGGAAGGAAGGAAGGAAAACATAGGTAGCAGGAGAACAGGGCACTAACCTACCTAGGGATGAGCGTTGTTTACATCTCCACAGGAGAGGAAGGGATGGACCATACTTCAACCCAGTGCACCAAGACGTGGATACAACAGACAGGCATGAGCCAGGAACCAATAGAGAGGTCTGTAGGGCCAGCCCCAATCCCCACTAAGTGGACAGCCCCTACTCCCCACAGAAGAATTCAATTCAGAGGACATCATTGAAGCTACAGTTCAGGGAAGGGGGGTGGTGGTGCACCTCATCAGAGCACACAGGTGCAAATGAAGAGGGAAAGAGGATGGAACACAAGAGGATGGCCCTGGGGATGATATTCCTGCACAGAGCAGCCAATAAACAGAGAAGATCATAGGGACAAGACACCACAAGACAGGACATCCCTCACTGACCCATATTGCTATAAGGGACAATATCACACTGATTTGCAATGCTAAGAGTATGCAACAGAACAGTATGCAGAGCATGGCAATGAACTCCCCAGGGAATAGCAAAAATTGGCTTTGGAACCAGGGCATGGCACTCCATCACACTCTACCGGAAAACACTCATAGAGGTCAACAAATAAACCTGGAGCTATTTATACACTTTTCTTTTTGTTGTTTTTGTTTGCTTTTTTGTTTTCTTTTGCTGTTTTGTTTTGCTCTTTCTTATTTTTTTGTATATTGTCTCTGCATGTCTCTCTAGATAAGATAGAATAAACAATCCAGAAGAGAAAAGAATGGGACTGAGATGGTTGGGGGGAGGGTATGAGAGGGGGGAGGCAGTGGAAAAGAAGTGGGTGTTAGCAAATCCAGGGACAAGGGAACAACAAGCAATCTAAATTCAATGGCAAGGGGGGTATAGGATGCCTGGTAGGTTTTGATCAAGGACAATGTAACAAAGAGGAATTACTAAAACCAGAATGAAGTACGCATACTATACAGGGACAAGAGGAAAGTAAAATGAAATAGACGAAAGAAGTAGTAGGCAAAGGACATTTATAGAGGTCTAAATGCAGGCATCTATATATGTAAATATATTTATATATAATGATAAGGAAATAGACTTATGTATATCATAAGTATTAAGGTAGCAGACAGATATTGGGCCTCCCTCGTGCAAGAACACTTTGTTCTAATATACCTGTATTCTGTGATGCTCCCTAATCTTCCCTAACATCATGGGGACAAAATGGGTGCATAAGCAAATGTGGTGAAAAACGCAGATGATGCTGTTATCAAAAGATGCAGCATCTGAGGTCTTAACAGTTTGAAGACAAATAAGCAGCCATCTAGCTGAGAAGCAACAAAGTCCACATGGAGGAACCATACCAGTCTGTGTGATCATGAGGTGTGGAAGGGATCAGGCATTAAAGATCCAGAACAAAAAATCATATCAATGTGAATGAGGGGGGTGCGGAGTGGAGAACTAAAACATTTCAATTAGCATTCCATTGACTCCTGGAGAATTGCTTTTAGCTAATGTTTTCAGTGCAGCTTAGACTTCGTCCTTCAATATCATTGGTTCTTGGTCATATATTATCTCTTAACATGGATAAATTTCAACCAGTTCTTTTAGGTACAATAACATCTTCTTTTCAGGCTTGCTGCATTGTTCAATATTTTGCCCATAGAGGTGGCTCACTGCTGGCATGGTGGGTTATGAGTTGGTCTGCTAATCACAATATTTTGCCCATCGAATTTTTCAATAATATTGTGGCAGACATGTACTCATGTGTCAATTTCATGATTGGGAGGGAGCCTAGGGGTGGAGTCTAGCCTGTCAATCTGGAGATAGCCAATGAGTAGCCAATGAGGCCTCTGGGTGGGCATGACTTTCTCCTGAGAATTCTGGGAAGTCTTGCAGTATTTCCCAATTGGAAAAGACAGACTGGACTGAGTCTCAGGGAGGACGAACTACTACTAACAAGATGAGATGACAGCATGCTAATTGATCCTGATTCCTGGAGAATGGAGGAGCCAGAGGAGAGGCCACATGGGCTTGCCCTGATAGAGCCAAACTTCTGGGGTCAGAGAAGCTACTTGGAGACTCCTGCCAGCACAGATGCTTGGGAGGTCACAGGGAGACCCCTGCAAGTGCTGAGATGTTCCTACTGCCACCGGACACATAAGACTGCACCCACTCGCCTGTGATTGACCTGATGTCATCACACGTACTTCATAAGTCAGAAGGAGACTTTATAGACTGGTATCGAACATATGGGCTGATATTGGACTTGTGACCTTAGACTGGACTCTGTTGGGGTGCTTTCTCAATGTTCCATTCCTGTTATATATAAACCTTTCCCTTATATCTATGTGCATGTTTATGAATTTGTTCCTCTAGTCTACCCAGACTTTAGTTCCTCTAGTTCCTTTAGTTCCTCTAGATTTGTTCCTCTAGTCTACCCATCACTTTATGATGTCATGAACGAGATCTTCCTTTTTGGTTTTTCTAACTGTAAGTCTGAGCACATTTCAGTATAACACTCTGTCTTCTCAAACTGCCCTTTTAAATTTGCTGGTCATCCCTTTAGGTTCATCGTTTCTTCCATTTTTCTTAGCTATTAAATGATTAACTGTGTATTTCAGGGTCTCTTCTAACATCTGTATTTCTTTCTTTCCAGTTTTTTTAAAAATAGACTTTTGCCTTCTTTATGTAGGACTTTTTATATCATCCCACTGCTCAACAGGTCTTCTGTCAGTGTCAGTTTCTCAATTCTTCTCTTGAGATGTCCCTAAATTCAGGGAGGAGGTAGTCAAGGTCATACTTCAGCTCTCGTGGACTTGTTTCCAATTGTCTCCAGCTCCAACATGAACTTACATTTGAACAATTGATGGTCTGTTCCACAGTCAGCCTCTGGCCTTGTTTTAGGTATGGAGATTGAGCGGTTCCATTGTCTCTTCCAACCGATGTAGTCAATTACATTTCTGTGCACTACATCTGGAGAAGTTCATGTGCTTAGTTATCATTTGTGTTGTTGAAAAATATTTACTATAAAGAAGGCATTGGTTTTGCAAAATTCTATCATACAATCTCCAGCTTCCTTCAATCACCAAGTCCATAATTTCCAACTACTCTTACTTTCTCTTTGTTTCCAACTCTTGCTTTCCAATCACCAATAACTATCAATGCATCCACATCAATTTTAGTTGGTAGAAATTCAGTTGGAAAATTCAATTTCTGCATCGCTAGCTTTACTGATTTGTGCATACATTTGAATAATAACTGTATTAACTGGATTTCCTTGAATAAGGATAGCTATCCTATCACAGTCAGCATTGAACTTGAAGGTATATCTTGAATTTTAAGGACAAATGGGACATCCTTCCTCTTCAATTGGTCATTCCTGGCATAGTGAATCATCTGACTATTGAGTTAAAAATGATCACCACCAGTCTATTTCCATTCATTAATGTCCAAGATCTTTTTGCATTACTTTTTGACAATTTGCAATTTTCCTAGATTCATACTTCATGCATTCCAACTTATTATTAATATATGTTTGCAGCTGTTTCTTCTCATTTTGAGTCCTGCCTCAGTAACAAATGGAGGTCTCAAAGACTTGGCTCTAACCACGGCATTATGGTACACCCTATTTTGAGAATGCAGCGCTCCTGCAGTCAGATGTTTCATGTCTTCCGATATGAGGGGCTGATCTTTTGGTACTATCTCTGTGATATTCTGTGACTATTCCTGAGGTTTTCAGTATCTAACAATATTCTGCTGCTCAGGGCAAATTAAGGGCTGTGAAACTACAAGGCAGTTGTAGATGAGTAACATTATGTATTTGTCAAAATCCATGGGACTGTACAGTACAAAGAATAAACCTTTATGTAAAATTATGTATCTTGGTAAATAACTATGTACCAATATTAGTTAATCAATTTTAACAAATTCATGATGTCAATAATAGGAAACTGCTGGGCAAGAAGTATTTGAGTACTCTATTTTTGTGCTAATTTTTTTCTGTAAACCTAAAACTACTCTAAAAAATAAATTTGGGGCTGAGCCTTGGTGGCATAAGTGGTTGGGTGTGGGATTGTAGCCTACAGGCTTGGCAGTTCAAACCCAGCAGCGGCTCTCAGGAGCAGCACTGGGTAGCTCCCACGACCACCAGAGGGTAGTGATGCCTCCCCCCAAAATAAACCCAAAAAATAAAGTTTAACATTTGAAAAATTAAAGACTGAGAAAAAATTTTCTTAACAGTCTGCAACTATCCAAGATACCCCATATCTGGTGAAAGAGAAAAACCATAAAGACTAAAAGGATGAAATCATGAAAGTAGTAAGGGATGTTTCTGCTTGGCAGTCAATTGGAAATTTAATTGTTTTTATTATAGATAATATAATTTACTAATTTTAAGCTACTATTATATATCAATAATATAATATTAAAACAAAGAATAATTTAATTTAAATAAATAAAAAAGTAACCAATAATTTGCTTTCTTTTTTGCAAGCATCAGGATTAATTAGTTATAATAACTGCCTCATTCAATGTGCTAAGCATACGGCTAGCCATCTGACAAGCACTACTTTATGTGATCTCCTTATTGTTTCTGGATGGCACAAACAGTTAAATAGGCAGGGTAGCAATGGAAATCCAGGCAGAGGTGATTCAAAAGTCTAGTGATCTACTTCGGAAAAGCCAAGCTCAAAACTCCTATGTAATAAATTTTATTTATCTTATGAACTTCGTGTATGAGAAGTCTGCTTCAGAAACGATAAGTAGCCTTCACAAGGGCATACAACTAGTGACAAAGCTGCGTATAGACTACCAGGGTATAGTCTGATGCCAACACTTATGTTCTTAATGACACACTTTCCTGGAGCCTCTTGTGGAGGGCAACTCCTCAAATGAACTATCATATACAAAACTCTACTTTAGAGCACCCATTTCACATGGGGAAGCTATTTTAACCCATAGAAGATAAAATTTGGGCACTAAAACAGGGACAGTGATATACCTATGTCGAGTAGTTTAGGAAAGGATTAAAGAAAACTAATCCATGTTGTCCTTTGCCAGCAGTGTCTTGACACACCAGCTAAATGGTAACTTTCATCATTACGAGTATTTGTTATTTTATTCTCTGGTTAACAGATTCCCTACGGGCAGGAAACTTCCCATTTGCATGGTTTTTGAATTTCCTAAAGAGCTTACTAGTTGACTGTTCAAAGCATGGGACCTAGAATAAAGGGAACTCACCTGAGGCATCAAGAATCTCTAATTCAACAAATGGCTACACTCATTAACCTCCACTCACTAGCAGGAGGCTTGTGATATCATTCCTGGAATTTAAGAAGCAAAAGAAAATCACGATCTTAATGTTACTTTACAACTTCATATAAAGGAGAAAGATGAGAATTTCTACCCCTCTAAAGATTCACAGCCTTTCTTCTCAAGCTTGCTTCCCATGCCTATCTTATATAGGTCGGCAAAACCAACAATAATGAAGACAAAACAGAAGGCTGAATAAAAAGAGGGGGGAAAGTAAGATAACAATAACTAGGGAAAAAGTATATATAATTTTAGGTCTTTCCTCTGACCTTTATAACTCTCTCCCCACTGATCCTGGGGAATTCCTCGAACTGACCCTCTGTGTTAGACCGGATTCTGTAAAGAAACAAAACTAATAATTCTCTGTATATATTTATATAGATAGAAACATATCTAACATAAGAAATAAACAGTTAACTAATCTATAAAGTGGCACAAATGGGTCAGTGCAACTCACTTGTGTGAGACAGCTAGTGGATTGGCAATCCTTCAAGTCTTGAGGGCCACCGAGTAGTCCTCTGTAGAGCAATTCAGGCTATGCGGCCACAAGCAGCAAACAGCAGGGCAGGTCACCAACAGTCAGCCTGATGACAGAGTCTGACAGTCCCCAGCTCAAGAGATGTATATTCCAGGAGCGTGGTGAAGGAGGGCTTGAAGGAACCTTAACTTAGTGACACAGTCCATAGACTAGGTGTTTCATGGGTAGTGTGGCTTACAGATCAAGACACAGGACAAACAAAGCAGCCAGCTGGTCCGAAGAACCAAGAGCAAGAGAAAAAGACAAGGCTCACCAAGCCATTTATATCTCAGCCCTTCAACTGATCTCACATGTGTTTATTGGTCATGTTGTCACAACAACCTCTAACCCTTCAACCTCTATGTCTATTTGAGGGACACTTCAGGGGCTTTGTGGCTTTCCTTTACTCCCATTGCTGATCTTTTATGTTCTCTTCTTGGTTTGCCCTGCTGTGTCTCCATTATTGTCCTCTGTCATGGTATGCTCCAGTGAGGGGACATCATGTCTCAAGCTCTTGTAGGCCCTACAATCCTCTCTGTGCCTTCCCAAGCAGGGAAGTCGCCCTTAGGGTTTGGTGTGCTGATAGGGGGTCTAAACTCTCGCTCTCTCTTTTTCCTTCTTGCTTTGCTTCTGTGTGGGCATGGCAGGCAGGCCCCTCTCCCCAATCTGTAGGTTTAGTGTTGTGCTCTGTAGCACTTCCAGGGAGGGTGTCAGTTTGGCTCTGATTGGGGCCAGTGCTGTAGACCACTCTTTTCATGAGTTGCTCATGTGGTCAGTGCACAATGGTGGGGTCTGCATGTATACTTCCAATACTATGGAGACATAACCAATACTCTCTCCTTGGGTAGGTTAGTGCCTTGCTGCCCCACGACAGTGTCTCCTTTCCCCCACCCCCTTTCCCCTTCTTTGTGTTAGATTAACATGTACATCCTTTATTTGGTCTGTCCCCCATCCTTTACCTCAACCTGTGTAGTGTGAGATAAGTGGCTTTTCTTCTATACTTACTGTGTTAATTATGCTTACCTCAGGAGGACTCATGTTGTGCTTGTCTATTTCACTTATCACAATTTCCTCCAACTCTTTCCACGAGATGATGTGCTTCCCGTGAGCATCAGTGCTTTTTAGTGATGCATAGTACTCCATTGTGTGTATGTGCCAGAATTTTCTAGTCCACTCATCTATCGATGAGCATTTAGAATGTTTCCAATTCTTTGCAATTGTGAATTGCGTCGCAATAAACATTAGAGTGCAGACAACTTGCTGTGGTCTATTTCTTACCTCTTCTAAGTATATGCCCAGTAGAGGGATTTCTAGGTCATAGGGTAAGTCAAGTTCCATTTGCTTTAAATATCACCATATTGCTTTCCACAGCAGTGTATGTATCTATCTATACAACCACCAGCAATGGAGGAGAGTTCCTATCTCGCCACCTCTTCTACAACATTTATTGTTTTCTGATTTTCTGATTTGGGCTATCCTCAAGGGTGTTGGTGTTACCTCATGGTTGTTTTAATTTGCAATTCTCTGATGGTTAATTATTAGGAGCATTTTCTCATTATTTATTGGCCATTTAGTCCTCCTCCCTAGTGAAACTTCTTTTCAGATCTTTTGCCGACTTCCTGAAGGAGGTAGGTGTTTACCTTTTTTTGCAGTCTAGGAAGGTATTGTATATTTTAGTAATAAGCCCTTTGTCTGTTGTGTCACTGCTAAAAATTCTCTCTTAATCTGTGGATTCTCTTTTTACACTCTTGATGAAGACTTTCCACGCACACAGATGTTTTATCCTTAGTATATCCCACTTGTCAATTTCAGGTTCACCTGTGTGTGTACCTTCCTTATTATGGTTAGCCTGTGTATTCTCTGAACCAAGCTTCTTAGGTTTATCCGGATTCCATTATTAATGGTCCTGATAGTTTGGAGTTTTTCTTGTGATCCACCTGGAATTTGTTCTTGTGTGTGGGATGAGGTAAACATATTGTTCCATTTCCTGTAGATGGATATCCATTGCTACCAGCATCATCTGTTAAAGAGGACATCCACCTCCCAGTTTATGCTTTTAGGGCTTTTGTTGAAAATCAGTTGTCTTTGTGCTGATGCTTTTTTCCCCTGGGTTTTCTGTACTTTTCCATTGGTCTGGGTATCTGTCATTATTTCAGTACTATGCTTTTTTGACCACTGTGGCTGTGTAGTTGGTGTTAAAGTCAGATATGCTCAAGTCCTGCCTCAATCCAAGAACATTTTGTTCTAACAACCTGACATTCTGTGATGCTTACCCTCCTAGCACAATTCCTGAAGACAAAATGGGTACATAAGTAAATGTGGTGAAGAAAACTAATGGTGCCTGGCTATCAAAAGATATAACATCTGGAGCCTTAAAGGCTTGCAGTTAAACAAGCAGCCATTTAACAGAAAAACAACAAGCCCACATCAAAGAAGCACACCAGCTGGTGTGATCATTAGGCATCAACAGGCATCAGAAGACCCAAAACAAACAAAAAATAACCATATTTTTGAGAACAAGGAGGGTTGGAGCCGAGACCCCAAACCCATCTGTGGACAAGAGGACATTTGATCACAGAAGGGTCACAAGGAAGGAATGCATCAACCACGGTGCAGAGTAGCACCAATGAAACATACAATATTCCTCTGGTTCCTTGAGGATTATACCTGCCCTACCCCTAACTCCCCCCTCCCCAAGTATCATCACACCAACCCTTCCTTTCACTGCAAGTTGTACCAGAGCAAGTACATGGGTACAGATAAGAGATAAGAGCTCCAAATGCCATATCTTTTTATAGCCAGGCACCAGCAGCTATCTTCACCACATTTGCTTATGCACACACTTGTTTTCAGCACTCATATCAGGAAGGTGGGCGCACAATGATATGATTTTTTTGTTCTCTGATGAAACAAGTGATGATCTAGGTCCGAAGCAACAAAATCCACATGGAAGAAGCACACCAGCCTTTGTGATCACGAAGTGTTGAAGGGATCAGGTATCAGGCATTAAAGAACTAAAAATTATATCACTGTAAATGAGGGGGAAGACAGATTGAGGACCGAATGCCCATCTGTAGGTAAAGGAACATCCCCTTACAGAAGGGTTGTGGGGAGAAGAAAAGCCAGTCAGGGTACAGCATAGCAACAATGAACTTTCCTCTAGTTGTTAAGTGCTTCTCCTCCCCCTCCCCCCACTATCAAGATTCCAATTCTACCTTAGAAATCTGGGTAGAGCGGAGGATGTACACTGGTATAGATAGGAACCGGAAACATAGGGAATCCAGAAAAGATGATCCCTTCAGGACCAATGGTGAGAGTGGCAATGCCGGGAGGGTGGTAGGAAGGTGGGGGAGTAAAGGTGAAACCAATTATAAGGTTCTACATATAACCCCCTCTATGGGGTACAGACAACAGGGAAGTGGGTGCAGGGAGACATTGTACATTGTATGATATGACGAAATAATAATAATTTATAAATTATCAAGGGTTCATAAGAGAAGGGGAGCAGGGAGAGAGGGGAAAAATAAGGAGCTAATACCAAGGACTTAAGTAGAAAGCAAATGTTTTAAGAATGATGACAACAACAAATGTACAAATGTGCTTGGCATACAATGGATATATGAATTGTGAAAAGAGTTGTGTGAGTCTCCAATAAAATGATTAAAAAATAAAATAGAGCTCACAGCACAAGGAATCCCTGAATATGAATGGGAGTAGCAATACCAGGAGGGTAGGGGGAAAGTGGGGAGTGGAGGGGAGGAATAGAGAACAGATCACAATGATAGACACATAACCACACACACCCCACCACCAGGAGGATGAACAACAGAAGCTGTGGGAGAAGAAAGATATGTGTAAGTGTAAGGTCAGTGTAAGATATGAAAATAATAATAATTTACAATTTATCAAGGAGTCACAAGGGTGGGAGGGAGGAGAAAGAGGAAAAAGAAGAAGAGTTGATACCAACGGCTCAAATAGAATGTAAATGCTTAGAAGTTAATAATGGTAACATATGTACAAACATGCTTGATACATGTATGGATTGTTATAAAGAGTAGTAAAAGTCACCCAATAAAATGATCTGTTAATTTTAAAAAAGGCTTTCTGCCTTGTAAATCCATAGGGGCAGTTTTACATGGTCCTACAGGGTCACTATGAATTGGAAAAGAGTGGAGGCAGTGAGTTTGTTGTTTTTTTCTGCATTTCCATATTAAACATTGCTATTACTGATTGGCTGATCATTCAATATTTAGACAACAGTTAATTTCATTCCAACCAGGCTTTATAGGGAAAGGTAAAACTTTATGCATCTACAAATGTTAAATGCCACGAATTAAAAAAATCCTTGAATGTTAATTTATGACACCCAGTAAGGAAAAAAAAAACCTGTAACTTATTTCTCTTGGCAAGAGAATAACAGGAAAGAATTGTGGCCCAATCTTTCATTAAAAGTATTTAATCAGGATAAACCCAGAGATAACTAGCAGTGTTCACACGTACTATGTGTTACTTTGAAGTTGGTGAAGCTGAAAATCTCCCTTTAGAAAGTTCTCTTAATCATTGAAGGCACAACAGTGTTCTGACTTTAATTATGACATGGCATATTTTTATAACAAATCTGTAAATATTGATGTGCAAGTCCTGGCATAATTCTATAAATACAAAGCAAGCTGTGGCCATGTCTTTTCATATAAATTGGGTTATATTAAATAAACTCAATAGGCAGTTATGGACAGCGAGTTTTCTAAGGACTGAGTCAACAATCCTACCTGACGATGCTCTTATAAGGGCTACTTGACTTGTATTGCAGGAAACAAACCTACATGTCACTTAACATAAAGAAACTGAAGTCCTCATCAAATGATGGCCAAAAGAATCCTTCCCCACCCCCAGAATTTTTCTTCTGTTGTAATGTTTTGAATTCAAGTTAGTGACAACATCTAGACAAGGAGGAAATTTTATTAGCTAGGACAGGCAAATCCAAATGGATTATATCTTTGAACATGTCACTGCTATTTAAAAAAAAAACAAACTCCAGTGGCTCCCAAATGCCTTCAGGAAGGCACTGAACTCTGCATTGAGCTTCTCCTTGACTTGACTAGAATCTAATTCATTTTCTCAAGACAAGTGTTCTACTGGTTTCTCACTGCCTTCCCTATGCTTCATTCTAGTTAAAGATCATCAAGCTTGCTCTACAGTTTGTGCTCTTTAGTCACTGTATGTCTTTGGGAATGCTAGCTCTCCCCAGTAGTGCCTATTTAAGATTGTAATTATTCTGTACATCCTTCAAGATTCTGCTCAAATCCCACTTATCCCCATAATCCCATAATAGCGCCAAAAGATAGACAAGGGATTGGTCATCACCTTCAGAAAATATTTAACAGTAACGAGAGATGATGACTCATGGAAAAGACAAGATGGCAGCGTCTGAGGAGCCGGAGAAGCCACACGGCTTGGTCCTGATGGAGCCAGACCTCTGAAGCTGGAGAGGCCACATGGAGACCCCTGGCAGCGATGAGTTGCTTCTGCCACCAGTGGATGCTGTTGATGAACCCTGAGTCCTGGAAGTGAGGAGCCATGAGGAGACCCCTGCCAGCACCGGGATTCTGCACCCACTGACCTGTGACTTCGTGAGTCAGAAGGAGACATTATAGACTGATTTCAGGCATATGTGTTAATATCGGACTTATGACTTTGAACTGGACTGGGATCAATGTCCTGTTCCTCTTGTATTTAAATCTTTTCCTTATATGTAAAAAAAAAATAACCTTCCCACAAAGATATCCCAATAAATGTGATTATATCTCGGTAAAAATAGTGTTTTCATATTATAAATGCTGACTGAAGAAAAGAATCCATAAACCAACTCAAATCTTTCCAACAGAAATGCTGTCTCTAGTCATAAAAGAATATTTTGGAGCCTACACTGCCAAAAATTTTTAAAGAAAAATTTAAAAAGTAATCTTCTCTCTCTGCCTATCACAGGTGGTTTGTGCTTAATTTTAGCCTTTATTGCATCTCACCTTGCTTAGTAGTGTGTTTTCACTCTAGTCTTAAGTTTTCTTTTATTTCCTGTGAGCAGGAATTGAGTTTTACTCACCATGCCTCAGACATGCTGTCTAGCAGAGAGTAGAATCCAAAGGAAGGGGTTCAATACTTCAGTGACCTAGAAATGAAAATGAGCAAATTAAAAGAGGCATAGTCTGAAAAATCAAGGCATAATTAGTGAAAGTTTTCTTGATTTCATGTACACATACTAATATCTCTATTCATAATTTCTATTCATCATTTCTTTGTACATCATTTGTACATCATTCCCCTCAACAGTTCTACCTAGACTCCCCTGTGACTTTCCTAATAATGTTAATGTTCAAATTATATTCTCTCTTTTTAAATTTTTTTACTTTTCTATTGTGAAGTGGGTAAAGATTTACAGAGCAGATTACAGTTTTATATTCAACAATTCAAACACATTCTGATTCAACTCATCCCTTGCAATCCTCTCAATGTACAATCGCTTACTCATCATGGTCTTCCTGCTTCCATTCCTCCATTTGGGCTAACCCTCTGAACTTTGACATTGGGTAAATGCTGCCTTTGTAGTCTTCAATATGTGGTATATTCAATTCCAGACCAGGAGAGATCCCAACAGTTTCCACCCAACCAGTAAGCTTTTGTGTTAGTCTGGGTAGACTAAAGGAACAAATTCATAGACAAACATATGGTTATAAGGAAAGGGTTTATATACAAAAGGAATGGAACACTGAGAAAGCATCCCAACCCAGTCCAGTTCAAAGTCACAAGTCCGATATCAGCCCATATGCCCGAAATCAGTCTATAATATCTCCTTCCGACTCATGAAGTCACAGGTTAGTGGGTGCAGAACCCTGGCGCTGGCAGGGGTCTCCTCATGCCTCCTTGCTTCCAGGGCTCAGGGTTCATCAACAGCATCCAGTGGTGGCAGAAGCAACTCATCACCAGCAGGGGTCTCCACATGGCCTCTCTTACTTCAAAGGCCTGGCTCCATCAGGGCAAAGCCGTGTGGCTTCTCCGGCTCTTCAGATGCTGCCATCTTGTCTTCTCCATGATTAATCATCTCTGAGACTAACTCCCAACAATTGGGGAGATAGCTTCTCATCTCCACGAGGGAAATATTGCGAGATTTCCCAGACGTATCAGGAGAAAGACATGTCCATACAGAGGTCTCATTGGCTACTCAATGGCTATCTCCAGATTAACAGACTAGACTCCACCCCTACATCTCAATCATGAAATTAACATAAGCACATGACTGCCACAGCCTTTCATGACCTTTTATGACTTTTCTCCCACTCTACCCAGCACCTTCTAAAGTGATCCTTTTCAGAATAGTTGGTGGTAGTGGCTAGATATCATCTTGTTTTTCTGGTCTCAAGTTGTGGAGGCTGCTGTTTGCATGGTCCATTATTCCATTGAATTAATGGTCAAACTAGATTTTTGAATAAGAATCAATGTATTTCTTTGTTAAAATTAAAGCATGAAAACAACATTAAAGTGTGAACAACTTATCTTCAATTCACATGCCAAAAAATAATTAATGAACTACAACATTTTCATTTTAAGTTTGGCACCTAATGTTAATTATCTAAATTAGAATCTAAGCACACACAAAGATAGTTGGTTAAATTATCAATATTTCACAGATTTATGTAAAACAAGCAATAAACAAACCATCAAATTGCATTTGACTCAGAGTACCCAACAAAAGCAGAGTAGAATGCTCTCTGGCATTTCTGAGAAGGTCAATCAGTACAGAAGCAGACAGCCTCATCTTTCTCCCAAAGTAACTAGTGCATTAAAACGGCTGACTTTGCAGTTAGTAGTCCAATGAATCACCCCAACACCACCAAAGACCCTCGGGTTGATATACAAAGACTCTGAATTTCAAGCCTTCCACCTGCACAACAGAAAGTAACATTCTCCTACACCATTCTCACAACACCCTTATTTCCATTACACCAACAGGATCAAACACTAAAGTGGGAGGGTTTCTGGATCTGTGGGGTTTTTTTTTTTAACTGCATAAAGGAGCTGCTTTAACATGTAGAAGTTAGGTAGGTAGGTGATCACTAGACTGATAGGTGGCAGGTATGTATGTAGGCAAGTAGAGAGATGACACATATATAGAGACCCATGGGTTGTTTGGGGTTTTAGTAGACATTTACATTGGTCTTCTATTTTTCTATATGTTCAAACATTTTTGCTATTCCTTTCGAGACTATTATCCTTGCAAAATCTGATAGCCAACCTTGACAAGTAAATACTGCTTTGCTGTGACTCTTGAGCCACAATTCCATAATACTCGAAGTCTCTATGCTGTCATTAAAAAAACAGCATACCTTTGTTACATCCACAAGGTACACACAGTGCCCTTCTCCCTGGTCCGTCTGTTAACAACATATTTTGCTTCCAAAGATATGTGTTGCCCTGTGACTACTGCAGTTCCTTAACAAGAGTAATTTTCCTTATCGTCTTTTTTTTTGGGGGGGGGGGCGGGCATCACTGCTTTCTGGTGGTGGGAGTAGGAGGCCCAGCCCCACTGCTGGAATTGAACCTCCGTCCCAGTGGGCCGCAGTCTGGCGCACAACCACTACGCCACCGGGGCTCAGCCCCCTTATTGTCTTTCTAGAAAGAGAATAAGCTATTACTATGAACAAATTGATCATTAAGAATTCCAAATCCAATGCAGCCAATGTATTTTTAATCTAACAGTAGGAAGAAAATAAATTGCTTTTCCTTTCAACCAATAGCTACTAAGAGTTGGTCAAATTCATTACTTTGTTTGTTTGGCATCACAGCCCTCTGGTGGGAGTAGGAGGTCCAGCCTTGCTCCTAGAGAGCTGTTGCTGGATTTGAACCACCAACCCAGTGGGCCGCAGTCCCGCACACAACCACTACGACACCAGGGCTCAGCCTATGTTGGTCTCAAAAATTCTTAATCACTGGAACCAACCCAGGGCTGTTTTTTTAGTGCAATTTTTCTGCTTCTTGTAAAATGTGCATTTCAATAGATGTGTAAAGCATGATGATCCATAAATAGAGTGTATTTTTCCACCACTAATCTAAAATTAGCAGTTTATTTCTAGCCTATAAAGTTTTTTTTTCCCAAGCAATAAACAGATAAGGGCATAAATGTGCAAATATCCAGTAAGTAAGTACTCTAAAAAATACTGTAAAGAAAATATTAACGTTCATCTGTATTCTAAAGCAATTGCCTTCATTTCCAAAATTCCACAACAATTGCTATTTCAAAATCTCTTTTCTTCAACTTTCATTAAGTAATGTCAGGCAACCAGATCAAGGAATACTTTATTTTAAAAAACATTCTGAAACTGAAAGCAGACCCTTTCCTAAGGAAAATCTACATTTCTGAAATCACTGAGGCACTCATCTTATTGTCTGAGGTCATTTACTCAACCAGGGAGCTTGATAGATAGTTTATTCAGCTGTAATAATAAGATATAAGATTGGTAAATATTGTCTTCCATGGTTTCATTAATGTAGATACCTGAGAATTTTAGGCAAAGAATATATTAGTATTAAATAATGAAACTAAATAAAAATTAAAGTTTTGTACTCCATGCAGTTTTAAGAACTCACTGATGAAATACAGTTCTCCTTTACTTGAAAAACAATATGCCATTTCCTTTTTTATTATAAGAATTAGACAATTCTATATGTTTCTCTTCTGACTTGGCTGCCAGGATGCTCTGAGATAGTAAACATTTTCTTGCATATGTTTAAGCACATCCTTCTCATCCATTTGTGACTTTTTACTATCTGGTTATTTATTCCTATCTGATTAATTCAATGTATTTAAATCTTATATATGCAAAGAATCAGGCAGCTCATTCATTTCAACAAGAAATTCATTCAAAACTATTGTGTATCACTTTGTGCTTGGCACCAATGCAGAGGGCAGAGATACAACTAGTTAAAAGGTCAATTTTATGAGAGATGTGGATATATGTAATTATATTTTTTTAATCCACCAATCAAACACAATTAAAGAAAATGGAACTGTAAAACCTTTTTCTAAAAGAAATTTTCACCATCAAATTAATCTTTTAAAAAAGTTATATAGGGATTGTCCTCTTCTGATTGTGGTATATGAGCATACAGAAGACTGGTTCTTAGTTATATAACCAGCTTTTCCGAGTTCCTGCATTAAAATCCAGCAGCAACTTATACTTTCTGAGTACCCGTGAGTGGGCTTTGTATCTTAGATTTCCTACCTTGGAGCCTCACATACAATAAATCAGTAGTATGTAGTGGGACAAATACAAGCCATGAAATATGATGCACTTTGTCTAGCTGACCAGGGGAGAATAATTGCTCATGGATAAAGCAGCTTTCTTTTTGAGATGACTTCAAGGTTGGTGGGCCTAACTTCGCCTTTGCTCTTAGCATTGTTTTGCTTTACTGGCTTACAAATATGTGTCACACAATGACCCTATGTTGGCCTGCCAGCTGCTAGCCTAATGTTGGGAAAGGTATTGAAATTTACAAGCATCTTGCCCTTGGCCTCCACTGCTGGGGAAGGCATTCTCACACATTTTAAGGCGTTTCCAGCTCACAATAGCCTTGTAGTCAAGGAAAGCAGTTCAACAAGACTGTCCACAGAGAAGCACGTGTTTGTCACCTGCCCCAGCAATTGCAAATAGACTAGCACTTCAACTTGTTTGCCCTTCCTTTGCAGAAGAAAGCTGTGTAAATAATTATGTTTTCGGTTCGCACAAACATTGGACTTCTCAGATTGTACTACATGCACTTGGGCTTCTCAGGCTGACATAAAGGTCTTTCTCTAGGATAGCTGCCCGTTTTAACCTTGAAACTAAGTTAAAGCATTTCTTAAAGCAGCGTCTTGCTTTGGTGATGGAGCAAATCCAAACACTGGCGTTGCTGACTTTTTGAAATGATTGTAAGCAGCATCACAAAGAGCTCAGAGTAGCAACAAACAACCAAGTTCAACTATTCGTCTTGAAAACCTAGAGGGCCCTAATGAAGACTCCAGCAACCGAAAAGAATACAAGACTTGTCCCAAAAATGCTGCCAAAAGAAACTGTAAGATCACAGCAAATCAATCTCTTAGTTCATGCAACAAAACTCAAAATTGTGTGCAGTAAGACTTCGTGGAGCTTGCCACGCTCTTACTGGCGCAGGTGTGACAGCTTTTCACTTCATTTATATGAAATAGGAGCGGTGGTGATGGCTGGTGAGCCCAGAAGAAAGATGAGGCCATTAAGAGAGAGGAACTCTGTACTCCTGTGTTTAAATCTTTACATTCGAAGCTCACTGTGATTCCATTTAGGTGACATCAATCACATGCACACAAAAACCGCAGGCGAGATGACCAATTGGGGAAATGCGGCTGGGGATCTACCCCTCTCCCTCCTTTCAGAACCATGTTTGAGGGCTTTCTTTCTAATGACATTTCGTTCCTAGGAAAGCCCCTCGTATCTTTCAGTCTAATTATCTCATTGTACAAATCTTTCAAAAAGAAAGAAAAGATTGCTGTGCGCCCGGACATCTTTTCTTCCGTCCAGGCTCTTTAGGAAGCCTTCAACCAACTGTCCCTGAAAAGGATGTGGCTGAGGGGCGGTGAGGCTTGAAAATCCCGCGATCCTCCCCATTCTCTTCTCTTTCTCTCAGGTTTCTCCTCCCCGCCCTTCCTCATCACCACCCCTCACCCCGCAAACGCTAGAAGCACTTTCAGCTTTAGACAAACGGGACCGCCCCACCCAGGGATAGGCAAGTAGAATGCTGAAGGGGAATAAAAGACTTGATGGAAAAAGCTGGTGCTGCCTAATTGCGATTAAGTATTTGCAGACAAATGAACATATCCTTTTGATAGTATTCAAAACAGCAGGTCTTTTGCCCAAGTATTCAGTTCTGTTCTTTTTAAAAAATCAAACTAACATAGGTTCACTAACGTACCAAACACCCTTGCAAACGTTTTAAAACTATTGTCCTAAAAAAAAGAAAGAAAAATTATGATCCTCTGTGCTTAAAGATATTTCTAAAAGGCATGAGTCCGTGAAGTTTTCTTTAATGTTCCTGGTAGATTTTTCTTAATAACACGATACAGCGGTTACATCTTCAAAGGCAAATATAGGGGCGGGGCTTTAATCAATTTCTACTTTATTACTAGCAAGTCATTTTTCTATTTGTAATTTTCGGAGTCAACTAGAGGCACCGCAGGGTGAGCAAGAGCACTCCCCCGGCCCCTCCCTTGTCCCGCCATTCCCTGGTTTTGCCCAGGCCCCAGGCGTTTAGAAGCGCAAGCTAATTGGCCGGTGTGACACACATTAATTGCACCTGCGGGCATCCGCTCTCAGAAAGCGGTTCCTAAACTCGGGGAGGTGGAACTGGGCCCAGCCGGCAAGGCTAGTCCAGGCCCTCGGGCCCACGCAGTGCGGTTGGAGTGGGCGCTCACCAGACTCGCACCCCGCGGGCAGCAGGGACTCGGAGCCCGGCCCTGAGACCTGCGCGAGCCATTCCCCCTGCCCCCGGGCTAGGAGCGCAGTCCGGCCCCCCCCCCCCCCCCCCCCGAAAGCCCTCCACCCTGCTCAGGCGGTGTGGTTTGCCCCGGCTTGAGTTTCCGAAGTCAGCTTGGAACGTGTCGGGTTTCTGTTCACACGGAGATTGCAGGCACCGGCGGCGGGGACAGCACAAAAGAGATCAAGGCGCGAGGGGATGGGTTTAGTGCCAGAACGCGGGCTGGCCAGGTCCGCCGGCGGCCCTCCGCCCGCCGGACTCCCTCCTCGCCCCCGCCTCCCCGACCCCCTTCTATCTTCTGCAGGTCTCGGGAGCGGAGGGAGCGCAGTGGCTAGGGACGGCCCTGGCAGTTCTGGGCTCTGTCCCCAGGCGGAGGGTGGTGGCGATCAGTAGACGCCCCTTTCTCCGAGGAGCCGTCCCGCCACGCGGGGCGGCGTCCGAGTTCGTTCCGGACCGCCCGCCGCGCTTTCCGCGGGCTGTGCGGTGGCCGCGCTCGGTTCCGGCGCGCACAGGGGCACGTGGGCGCGGCGACGACGCGGAGGTGCCGGCCGAGCGCATCTAGATTTCATACCACCCACCACCCAGGGCGCTAAAGACGTACTTTAGAGCATAAATTCAATCTCCGGGAGTGATTCGTCACGTCCTGGCTGCACACGCCTGGGGGGGGGGGGGGGGCGGGCAGGGAATTGAGGCCGTGAGTTAGGTACACTGGAACCTGAAAACATTACGAAAATTTATATGCTGTGATTATATGCTGTCCGCATCAACGCTCCAGTCCTAACATCAGAGGAGCGTCAGTCCAAAGGCTGCTCTTGTGGCAAGAGCTCACCGATTAATGAAAACCGCTTGGTTGTCGACCTCTGGGACAAGACCGCCAGCGCTGAAGTACCTGGTGGGGAGGTTCGGGTGCTATCTGGCCACAGCTCAGAGGCTGCAGAAGTAGGCTCCAGAATTGTCAGGGAGAAGAGAACCCTTGCAGGGCAAATAGGACGGTCCGGGGCAGCTAGTTAGCAGTGTGGGTCCAGACTGGGGCAGCTGCGTGGAGTGCTTCGCTTAAGCCACAGGGCCTCCAGATGTCACACACACTCGCTCACATCAAGCCACGCTTTTTCTCGGAACACCACTGAAACTTCTCCAGCGACACGGTGCGGTGCCAAGGACGGGCGAAAATTTAGCTTCAGAACCCGCTCCCCCTCCCTCCCCAGCTGGGTGGATGTGTCTTGACCCAGCCTGCGCCCGCTCGCGCGCTTTCCTATCAAGGCGTTGGTAAACTTGGACCGTCCGTTCTCCCCTGCCTCATCTGTCGGCGCCCGACGGCTGCGCGGAGGTCGGCGGTCGCGTTCCCACGCCTCGCCGGCAGTTTGGAGGCTGGCGGGGGGTAACAGGCACGCTCCCCGCCCCTCTGCTCCAGCCAATCGCGAGTCACGCCGACCCGAGGGGGCGTGGTCCAGAGTGAGGTGACGGCCGACGCTCTGGGCGCAGCCGAGGGGGCCCCGCCCGAGCGGAGGGGCGTGACCAGAGCCGCCACTGGCGGCGGATCCCGGCTGCGGCGTGGGAAAGAGCTGCGAGGAGCTCGCCGCGCCGCGCGGGAGCCGCGCCTGCCTGGGCGGAGGAAGGGAGGGAGGGAGAAAGGCGGGAGGAGGCTGGCTGGGAGGTCGCGGTGCTGCTCTGGGTCGGTGGCTCCGGCCGGGCTGCGCCCCGCGCCGCCGCAGCAGCAATGAAGCGCCCTTGCGAGGAGACGACCTCCGAGAGCGACATGGACGAGACCATCGACGTGGGCAGCGAGAACAATTTTTCGGGGTGAGCGCGGCTCGGCGGGGCAGCCAGGAGCTTGAGGGCGTCGGGAGCTTGGTGCTCCAGCGGCCCCTGGGAAATCTCCTTACTCTTCCCTTCGGCGTCTTGGAGGAGTCCGCAAAAGTTGCCCGAGAAACTTTGGTGGGCGCGCGCGGGGTTTGCAGTGGGGTGGGGCGCGCGCGGGCTGTGGATTGTCAGCGCGGACGTTGTGAGGGCGGACAGTGGCGGCCGAACGCAGAGGTGCGGGGGACTGGGGGTCCTTGCTGTCAGCTGGTGGGCTCGCCGGGGGAACCACCCCATCACTGTGTTCAAGGGCTTTGTCAATAGACCGGAGGAGGGGAAGGGTGTGTGGGAGGGAGGAAGGAGGCCGTTTGATTTTATTCCTTATTTTTAGACAAACTGAAAACACGACTTACCCTTTGGAGACGTTAAAAAAAGCAATGTATGATGTCAGGAGTAGGTCGGGCTGAGCTCTCTGTTGACCGCGTGTGGCTCCCGGGAGTGACAGCGATAAAGATCAGTTGGGGCTGCGTCTCCTCAACTGCTTGTTCATAAATCTGGAAAAGATCGGGGTCTGCTCACAGAAGCCAGACCTCCGCTTTCCTGTGACACAGGAAGATTACTGAGGCATTTTAGTGCCAAGGAGGGTCAAATGATAATTGCTTCTAATTGGCATCCCCAGAAGCACCTTAATTATTTATCTGCAGCTGTCACTCAACGAAATATTTCCTACCTTTGTACAACTGATTTTCTTTGATGAAATCAGTTCGACCCTGTCCTGTAGGATCTCACTGACTCGGAATAGACTGACTCCATGGCAGTGAGTTTGGTGGGTGGTTTTTGTTGTAACCCCAAGTCTGAAATCGGCAAGAGCAACAGTGTTTACATGCAACTTATTTGCAAAGGATCATTATCCACTTGCTAAAGAGTCATTTAAGAAATGAGGTCTGAAAAACAAGTTGTCACAAAGGAAAAAATAAATAAAACCATTGAGGAGGGGTAAAGATGATGGGGAGAGTTAATTCAGAAATAAAATCCAGAATTGAGAAGGGGAGGTATGACAAACCTGTGGTACACAATATTTCTAAAATGAAAGAGCATAGCAAAAACATGGGATTTTGAGAACATAAAGAAATATAGTGCTCGTGAATTATGAGCCTACATATAAAAGTGGGGCTATAACAACAAAAAATACTCTGGCTTTTCTTAAAAATAATAAAATAATGATCTGCACTTTTTTAACATAAAATATCTCCGTTTGTGAACTCCTAATGAACTGCATCTCCTAGAGGTTTAAGTTTAGATTGAAGGCTGGGAGATACCTGCAGTTTCATTTTCAAACCCTTTAAGACAGCCAGTCCTTAGTCCAATTTTTCTCCTCTGGGTACATAAGGAGGCATTCTTTTGGGAAATTGTTGTGCAAAACCTCAAATTTGTCAAAATTTCCTCCCCATTGTGATGTATGACTAACTGAAGTGTTGAAATAGCTAAGTTCTGTGTACTTTAAAGATTGCATAGGGGCAACCCTGACCTGGGATGAATGTGTTTGATAGTGGTGCCTAGCATGGCCCTATTTTAAAATAGCCCTGCTTTGTTCCCTGTGTGTGACAAGGGAAGTTGGGGTGGGAGAAGGAGGGAGGAGGAGAGATGCTAGCAGAGAAAGCTACTTGGTTTTTAAGAAATAGGTGAGTGGGACTAGTAAGTTCTGACATTTATCATCCTAACTGCCCTCAATTGTTTTCCTGGGAGACTTTAGTAAAAGTTCAGGATCCTCTTTGCTAATGCTTTGTCACCTTACTCATTTTCCAAAAAGTCCTAATTCCTACCTGAAAAGGGACAGAACTCTGAAAGCAAAGCATGCTGAGAGCAGAGAACTCAGAATAACATACACACATGAACTGTGCAGTCATCCTGAATGCTTAGTGGTGTCATCAAGTTATGTGAAGGCAGCAGCTGACATAATCTTCCTATTTTACAGGCAAAGTACTAGCTCAGTGATTAGGTCGAATTCTCCAACAACGACATCTCAGATTATGGCAAGAAAGAAAAGAAGGGGGGTATGTGATTTTTTCTTACTTTCTTTTCATTTCACATTCAAGAAGATGTGTAACAGTTGTATTTTTCCACTGTGAATAATTTTACCATGTGTATATTCACACTTTTTTTTCTTGTTTGGTTGTCTTGGGGATAGATTATAGAGAAAAGGCGTCGGGATCGGATAAATAACAGTTTATCTGAGTTGAGAAGACTAGTGCCAACTGCTTTTGAAAAACAAGTAAGCTACCCCTACCCTCACCCCACCCCTTAAAAGCTCAAACAATCAGATTTTCTCATCTGGGAATGTGGGTTCTTGTTAAAGCTCATTAAAATAATGGTGTATGTACCCTGATCTGGCACAGAACAGCTATTTCAACAAAATGCTTTGTTGTGGCAAAACTATTAAAAACATAATCCATCAAGAAGTTGAAAACATTTCCATTCTTTTACTTGTTTTCCCCTGCAGGGTAACAGTGTTCATGATTTCTCTGTTCTTTCTATGAAAGCCAGTAGTGGTTTGTTTAAAACCATGCTATATGTGGTAGTCTTTTTTTTTTTAAGGCACATATGAAATCTCATTTTTCTCTGAAACCATTTTTTCAAACAGTTTACTGAAATAACTGAAACCAGAAATATATATACATAGTTCTAGTCCTTAAATAATAATACTAATAAATGTATTCACCCAAACCACTCAAGTTTATTTTTAACCCCTGGAGCATCTTTCAGAAATCTGGTGACAATCAAAGATCCTTTTCAGAATTGAAGCATTCTTTTAAAAAATAACAACCCCCCCTCAAAAAAGGGGAATTCAAATGTTTAAATTGTTGTTTGTAGATTAAGAAAAGTTGTGCTTCTTTGCTAGAATGGCTAATCAAACAAATTCCAAAGAGCATGTTATAAAAGATAAGGTAAACTGTATTTATTGAAAATAATGACAACAGTTATTATGGAACAGTTGCTGATTCCTCCTTGTTTATTTAATGAATCTGAAAATGTTTTAAAGCCACCCCTTGGAAATTACTCAGAAACTACAGTTTTTATTATTAGTCACTTTCACTAAAACTGTTTTGTACATCATCATGGAGAAGAACCACCAAGAAAAGAACAGAATATGCTACTATTATGCCTTTTTAAGAGAAAAAAGGGGTCCAGTTTTTATATATTAAGCCCATCCTTGATAGGCTAAAAGTAATGTAGGAATTGTAGTTTTGATTAACAACTCTTTCCATGTATGCAAACAGAATCAGGGATGTTGTTAAATGTGGACTGAAACACCTGCCCATCTCAGTTTACTGGTTTCTTTTTTCTCGATATGATAGATTTTCCCCCCCTTAACTTTTTACTTGAAACAAATGTTAAAAGCTAACTTCAGTTGTGTGGCATTTAGCTGCCTTAAACATGGGCTGCCCATTTTCAAGGCTTGGCTATCAATATTTGGTAGCTGTCCCTGTCACAATATTAGAAGAATGTTCCTTAGAGTACTTAAAAACAGCTCTGGAACTCTCACCATCTACCGGGTGCTGATAATTTTCACCAAACAATTCAAGCCAGGAACTTGAAATAAAAGTCAGTGTCCTTTAAAAAAATCTTCTTTTTTTTTAGTTTATTGCACTCTTCTGGGAAATTAGAAGCCACCGACAGCCCCCTTAAACAGTTTAAAGGGACATTTTCCTATTTCAATTGGTTCCCAGATAATGAAAGATGGGGACCACAATCTAAGGCCATCTTATTAAAAGCTACTTGTAAAGGTTTCAAAAATCCATAAGCAGTTGTGAATCTTCCTCAATGATTAGTAGTAAATTTTCCCTCCTCATTGAAGAGCCCTGGTCAACAGTTAGTACACAACCACCACCACCACCTTCACCCCTCCAGCCCTCCCAACGTGCTGAGTGAGAGCAGGATGTGGCAGTCTGCTTCCATAAAGCAGACATGGAGTTCGGGTTAGGGTTAAAAAAAAAAAAAAAAAACAGACCTGGAAACCAATGAGGGGCAACTCTATTCTGTTCTACAGGGTTGCTAAGCTTTGATTGCCCAGCAGGGCAATGGGATTTAAGATATTGGGATTCACAGTGACACCTGCTGGTAATTATTGGGGAAAATCTTAAGAGTCATCCTTTTTTTATTTCTGATGCTGCTTTCCCGTCTAGTATGAATTATCTTAAAGACTTACTATAATTTTCAAGTTTTGAAGAATATAGTTTTACAATGATTTGTTGAAAATTATAAGATGAAAGTTGTTTGTTTATTCTTTGTTTGCGTCCTGAACCTGAAACATTAAAAAACAAGCCTTTGGGAATTCCTCAGAAACTGCAGTTTTTATTATTAGTCACTCTCCTTACCCCCAAGAGGAGGTATTCATTTGGCACTGACTCCAGTAAGACTATCTGATATCCCTTAATGAAGTCATTTATATCCCAGGGTGGAGATAGGATGGGAAGTGGGGGAAGTTTCTGCAATTGTAGAGATTTTTATGATGTCACATTAAAGAAATGATTACTCTTACGATAAAAAGTATTATGCCTGCACTTAAGTCTTTAAGCATGAAAATAGCGGATACTGGTCATATGCCATAGTAATCAATGCTGACATGGAGCATTTGAGAAGAATTCAGATTTGGGGGTTGGGGGGTGTTAAGTTTAGAACCTTCGTGTGCGAGGGAGAGTTCGAGTTCAGCGTAAAATGTTTCAAATTAGTTGCTGCCAGACTCATAAGGCTTTACTATTTGTTCACAAAGGGCTCTGCAAAATTAGAAAAAGCGGAAATCTTGCAAATGACGGTGGACCATCTGAAGATGCTCCAAGCAACAGGAGGGAAAGGTAAATCGGTAACTTCATGTTCCCTTTTCATCCTCCCCCCCTAACATTGTAAGGCAATTGGAGCTGAACAGTTCTCTAACAAGCTGAGATAGGCGGTCCCAGAGTAAAGCCGTGGAAATCAATGCTAATGGCAGGATTGAACTCGTGGGAAAGAACTTGGAGAACAAAAGAAGCTCTTGACCCTGGGCCTGTGTTTGCTTTCATGATCCTGTGGGAGTAAAGCTCCTTCGTGGCAGGCTGGTCAGAGATTCAGAGATTTGTTTGGGACTTCAGGAGAGTGTGCTGGCTTCCCTACAGAAAGACAAAACAAATATGTAAACATCAAAACAAACTGGAGGTCAGATGCACTTTTTCTCTTTTCTTCTCTTCCCTTTCCCTATGAACTCAGCCCTGGGACTCAGTGTAAGGAGTGTTCCCGTGGAAAGGCCTCGAGTTACTCTGATTGCCATTTTTAGATTTGGGCGGATCTGGGACTCAAACCACAGAGAACATAAGAAGTGCAGGTGGTGCTCATCTGAACGGGGAGCCCTCAGTGGAGCAGAGTCGCTCCTGGGGAGAGCAAGCTGAGCAAGTGGCCTGGACCCGGCGGCGTGGGTGATGTCTTTTGAATGGGTTAGAGTAGGGAGGAAATGTTCAGGGCCTCAGGGAGGGCCTCTCACCTCTTACTAAAAATAAGCTTGAAGTACTGAAATTCAACTAGTATCTGATTTTTCCACCCATCACTCATATTTTTCCCTTTTGTATCATTTTTCACCCTTCAAGGAGGTCTTTGATAGTCATCTTAGCCGAAGGTGTTATTCAATATATTTAAGATCTGAGTAAAAAGGAGGTCAACACGGAGATAAGTGCTGCAACTAAATCCCGGCCCTCGAATTAACCTTTTAGTACTTAGTATTTGGGGGTCCCTGGGCAGTGCAAACCCCCCACACACACACACACAAAAGCCGTCTAACCCTTTAGGACCCTATGGGACAGAGTGGAACTGACCCATGGAGTTTCCCAGGCTGTAACTCTTGCCAGAACAGACTGCCATAGCTTTCTCCTTCGTGCACTCCTGCCCTTCAAATAAAAATAAAGAAATAAAAGTTGGCAGTTAGAATTCATCCGAAGTGCCACATTGGAAAGGCCTGGTGATTCTGCTTCCAGACACAGTTGTTGGGTGCCACTGCACAGATTCTGACTCATGGTGGTAACTGGGTGACACATGACTATCACCAAGAAAACCCTACAGAACAGTTCTACTCTGTAGCGTGTGATTTTTTTTTTTTTTTTTACAATCGTCATGGAGATATTTCAGAGTTTAACTTGGTCACGATCATGTTAGGAAGTCCTGGTAGCACAGTCACAGGGACACTTACTAACCAAACACTTGCTACTTCTTAATCAAAAGGTCAGTGGTTCAAACTTGCCCAAGGTCCACGGGAGAAAGTCCTGGGCATCTGCTCTGGAAAGACAGACTGAGAAATCCCTGTGGGACAGGTCTATGCTGACGGCTGCGAGGCAGATCAACTGGACGGCACCGAGCAGCAACATCAAAGTGCTGTTGCAGGGAGGACCATTGGTCCAGACCTTACCTCTGTTTTACCAAACAGGTTGGGGGTGATGCAAGCCAGCTTAGCCCTGTCTCCCTTGGGCCTGGTCAGAAGTGCTCTACTCTGCCTGTGTGCCCACAGTGGCTACCTGAAGGTTTTAGGAAACTGAATGGAGTCAAGATGACGCAAAAAAAGTTACTGGACTGCTCTACCTCATGGCATTGTGAGCCACAAGTCACAGAAGTCTTATCAGGGCTTCAAATATTTGGCAGGAGCTGTAATATTATTGTTATGGTTTATTATAAAAACCGAGGTCGATTTGATTGCTATTCTTGGCTACCTGAACAGCCCTAAAATTCATCCCAGAATAGTTTGTGAGCAGACATTTCCAAGCAGGCGCCACACAAGTCATCTGACTCCCGGGTCATTAGAGAGGTCATCACGTAGGAGGATGTGGTGGCCTTAGAAATGCGGGGGGCGGGGGGAGAAGACTACAAGTTGGGTTCATTTTGTGGAAGCCTTACAACTGCTACAGAGGCTGTGCAGTATGCTGGGAAGGGGCATGGGTCCTGCAGCTGGGTCATACGATTTCAAATCCTAGCTCTGTCCAGGGGCATAGTTGGTTACATGTTGGCCTGTTAACTGCAGTTTTCAACCACCAATGACTCCATGGGAGAAATCTGAAACTTTCTCCTTCCATAAAGACTGAGTCTTGGAAGCCCACAGGAGCAATTCTGCTCTGTCCTGTAGGCTCATTATGAGTTGAAACCTCTTCATTGGCAGTGAGTTTTTCTGAGTGGCTGTGGATAAATTTCTAGCCCTCTCTTGAGCTCCTAGTTTCTCATTTATAAAACATGGACGATAAGAGGGTCCATTTCATAATGTTTTGGGGAGTTAATTTACCTCAAGCCCAGGACCTGCGTTGGAACAGACAAGAGTATAGACACCTGTGCTGTTATTGCTGTCTCAAGATCCACTTGGAGCACCCGGCCAGTCATCGTACTTTCCCTCGGCATTTAGTCAGGATAGGATTTACAGAGCGTGTATTCCTTAGGAGTCTTACTGGCCCTTTGATCGAGCACTTGACAGCTAACGGAAAGGCTGACCCTTCTTACCCACCCAGCGGTTTTATGGAAGCAGACAATAGCGATCTGCTCCTTTAAAGGTTTACAGTCTAGAAGATCCTATAGGGGAGTTCTCCTGTGATAAGCGTATCACTATGCGTCAAAATGGACTCAGATGCACTCCACCTCTCCCTTCAGTGTAACAGAGGACTCTGTGACATACATTATATAGCTAAGAAACCACAGATGTCACTTACATTGGGACCACACAGGGAAAGCCTAGGAGGCTGTTAGGGTTGCCATTCCTGTGGTACATTCTCTGTGGCCTACCTTGGTAGTGCAGTCACCACTGGAGAGAATGAGCCAGGAGCCTAAGCGAGGAACCCCCCTGCATATCCGCTTTTCTGATGCAGAGAACTTCTCTGATGATTGCAGCTCTCCTTCTGTGAGGGAGTTGGAAGCCTTCCTAGCCCCTGAGGATTCGCAGATGAAATGCTTTTAGTGGAAACATCTCCAGGAATGGTTCTGCCTTTAAGACCCCACCTTCTGTATATTAATCGCAGAGGCTTTGTTTGCTAATTCGGCTTGAGACCTAGGAAGATAACTTGGTTTTTTTCTCAGTCTCCCACATCCACATTCATGAGACTCCTATGTCAAACTTGTGCTGACATTGTTGCTGGTTTATCAGCGTTATTTTTGACCCAGACATCGTTTGGGCAACTCCAAATTCCTGATGGGATTCTAGGTTTGGGACTCTGCAAAGTATCTAGTTATAAAATAAGAGGGTCTATTTTTAAAAATACTTTTAAGGTTTTTAAAAATAGATCACAAGTACCAAATTTTTCTACAAGATAATTTAGCAAATAAACAAACAACCTTCGCCTCAAGTTCACTGTCGTGGAATCAATGCCAACCCTTTTGGACAGGGTAGAAATGCCCCTGTGAGTCTCCAAGATTAACTTTTCAGGGGAGTGAAAAGCCTCATCTTTCTCCCACAGAGTGCCTGGTGGTTCCAAACTGCTGGCCTTGTAGTTATCAGCCCACCTCGTAACCACTATACCACCAGGATTCCTTTTTTTAATTAAAAGAATTTTTAATCATTTGAATGGGGGCTCATACAACTCCTATCATGATCAATACATCCATTTTACACAGATCACATTTGTACATTTGTTGCCTTCATCATTCTCGAAATATCCTTCTACTTAGGTCCCCAGTATAGCTCCCCATATTTCCCCTCCTTCCCCTCCTTCCCCACCCCCTTCCCTTATGAACCCTTAATAATTTATAAATTATCATTATTTTGTCATATCGTCCACTGTCCAAAGTGTCCCTTCACCCACTTCCCTGTTGTCCGTACCCAAGGGAGGAGGTTATATGTAGATCCTAGCAGATCCCCCTTTTTACTCCACCTTCCTTCCACCCTTTCAGTATTACCACTCTCACTACTGGTCCTAAAGGGATCATCTGTCCTGAATGCCACATGTTTCTGGCTCCAGTGTACATCTCCTGGTCTAGCTGGCTTTGCAAGGACTAGAGTTGCACATTTCATTGTTGCTACACGGCACCGACTAGCTCGTCTCCTCCCTGCGACCCCTCTGTAAGGGAATGTCTCTTCACCTACTGATGGGCTTTGGGTGTCCAATCTGTAATCTCCCTCATTTTTAATGATAAAATTTTCATTTCCTTGATGCCTGATACCTGATCTCTTCAACACCTCTTGGTCAAACAGACTGGCGTGCTTCTTCCATGCGGGTTTTGTTGCTTCTGAGCTTGATGGCTGCTTGTTTAGTTTCAAGTCTTTAAGACCCCAGACACTATTTTTTTGATACCCGGGAACCATCAGTTTTCTTCACCACAATTACTTATGCACATATTTGTCTTCAGTGATCATATCAGGAAGGTGGGTGTGCAATGGTATGATTTTTAGTTTTTTGATGCTTGATAACTGATCCCTCTGACACCTTGTGGTCATACAGGCTGGTGTGCTTCTTCAGTGTGGACTTGGCCACAATAGCTTATGCACACATTTGTATTCAGCAACAGTGTCGGAAAGGTGGGCATCATGGAATGCCAATATAAGAAAACAATGTTCTTGCACTGAGGAAGTACTTGAGTGGAGGTCCAATGCCCGTCTGCTCTCTTAATAGTAACCCTATAAGTATTTGCACATAGATCTATTTCCCCACTGTGTGTGTGTGTGTGTGTATATATATATATACATGCCTGTATTTAGACCTCTATAAATACCTTTTACCCCCCAGCTCTTTCCTCTATTTCATTTTACTTTCCTCTTGTCCATCTATGAGGCTTAGCCTTCATTTGGGTTTCAGTAATTTATCTCTCTTACATTACTCTTGATCAATCTCTGTCAGGCCTCTCAAACCCACCCTGTCACTGATTTTGGATCACTTGTTCCCTTGTCCCTGAGTTGGTCAACCCCACTTCCCCATCTCCCATGTTCCCCGGAACCATCAGTCCTGTTGTTTTCTTCTCCAGACTGTTCATCCAACTTATCTTATCTTATAGACCTGCGAAATAACCCGATGTTAAAAAAGAAAGGCATCCTAAGATGAAGCAACTAAAGAAAATAAAACAATGACAAAAATGTCCAAAATGCATATATAAATAAGTGGAAAAATAAATAATAAAATAAAACCCTTTAAGTAGTTCAAGGTCTGTTCATTGACCTCCAGAAGTGTCCTGCGATTCAGTCCAATGGGACTGGCCCCAAAGTATATCCTTGGCACTTCCTTGGGAACTCCATGCCCTGCTGCACACCCTTAGTATTTTGCCATGCCACCAGGACTCCTTAACATAGCAAATACCATCAATAAGAAATCACCTACAATCCCCTGTTGGAGCCTGGTGGGTCGGTGATTAATGCCCCTGCTGCTTCAGTTCAAATTCACACAGGTACCTAAGAATAAAGGCCCAGTGACCCAGTGCCCTAAGGCAGCCTTGGAAACCCGTGTGGAGCACAGGCCTTTGCTGGGGTCACCATCAGTCAAAATCTGCTCAAGTGCAGATGGTTTCATCGCTTAGTAGTCAACAGCCCAATGTTCCAGAACTTCAAATTAGTAACCAAAAGCACCCCCCCCCAAGGCCTTTTTGTTTTCATTCATTTTTTTTCATACAAAGTAATGACAGGATGATTTCACTTTGCTGATAAAAAACTGTCAAAAAGTATGAATGCATTATGAGATTATAGCATGTTTTGAAAGAAATTCTTCAAGCTGCTAAAATGCACTTTGTGTCTGTTATAAATGTCGAGAGGAGGGGGATGTTTCAGATAACCCCTGTAATCTCCAGTGATGTGACAAGAGACAGAGAGACTGGAACTCTGTATTACCATGGAAAAGCTTGCTGGAGAATTTTGCTGTCCCTAATACAAGAGGCACCTTTTTCCCCCCTTCTGGAAGCGTTTGAAACACGGATGTTCCTAATTTTCCCCCAGTGTGATACTTCGTTGCAAGAACAACTGTAGCATATTGCATTGTTAGATTTATCACACATGTAAATTGCAAAGTATACTTTCAAACCCCCTTCAATAATTAAAACCATAGAGGGCTGGCAGCGTTTTCAGAAAGTGGCATCCTTCTACTCCAATCTGAAGAACAGTCGCTGGGGGTTATTGGCCGTGATGATCTCATGCTCTCTCTCTCTCCATTCCCCCCTCCTTTTGCTCCAATTCTCCTGCAGGCTACTTTGACGCGCATGCTCTGGCCATGGACTTCATGAGCATCGGATTCCGAGAATGCCTCACCGAAGTGGCGAGGTACCTGAGCTCCGTGGAGGGCCTGGACTCCTCGGACCCACTGCGCATGCGCCTGGTCTCTCATCTCAGCACTTGCGCCTCCCAGCGGGAGGCGGCGGCCATGACATCCTCCATGGCCCACCACCATCACCCGTTACACCCGCACCACTGGGCGGCCGCCTTCCACCATCTCCCAGCAGCCTTGCTCCAGCCCAACGGACTCCACGCCCCCGAGGCCACCCCTTGTCGCCTCTCCACCAGTTCGGAAGTGCCTCCCGTCCACGGCTCCGCCCTGCTCACCGCCACGTTTGCCCACGCCGATTCCGCACTGCGCATGCCGTCGACGGGCAGCGTCGCCCCTTGCGTGCCCCCCCTCTCCACCTCCCTCCTGTCCCTCTCGGCCACCGTCCACGCCGCCGCCGCCGCGGCCACCGCCGCGGCGCACAGCTTCCCACTGTCCTTCGCGGGAGCCTTCCCTATGCTCCCCCCAAACGCAGCGGCGGCCGTGGCCGCCACGACGGCTATGAGCCCGTCCCTGTCGGCCTCGGCCACGTCCAGCCCCCAGCAGACAGGCAGTGCCGCAAGCAAACCTTACCGACCCTGGGGGACAGAAGTGGGAGCTTTCTAAGCTTTCCAAGAAGCTATGCATGGAACTGCTTGAGATAGTGGTCGAGGGTCCGCCATTTCCGAGTCCGCTTACAACCTCCACACCCACAGGGTGGCCGTGCAGATGCCTCCAGAGTCCACGAAGGGACGAGAAAGCTATTTGAGACCCAAATTTCACAAGTGGAAACGTGCTATGATCTTAGCCCCCACCGCCCCCTCCTTTGGAAAGCAAGCCTGCTCACTGATGGCAGCAACTCGTGACACTTCCTTCTTATTTCCACTGAGAAGTTTCCTGAACAACCGATGGGCTGTACAATCCAGCAATGCCCGAGTACGTCTCAACTGTGGACAAGGAATGCCCCGACTGAATTCGCTCGAAATTGGATGAGGGTGGCGGTGTGGGTGGGGGGGAGGGTGGAACTGATGTTTCATAAGTGCCTGAACTAGTGAAGTTTTGTGAACACATAGTATTGCACAAGTATAGAAGCAAATGGGGGCTAAGGCGGGAAGGGCAGAAGCCTCACATTAGGCTGCAGACGTTTAATACAATTCCACGGGAGAGTTTGCTGTTGAAACCAGCGCATTTTTATTGGCGAAAAGGATTGCGAAAAATAATTTACAAGTTGAAAGACAGTTTTTTTCCTAGTTTACTTGCTTTGTACAGACTTGCCAAGAAGTGGCATTCAGCAGTGCATTGGTAGATGCAATTATCCCATCAGTGCTTCGATTAACAAAGAGTTTCTGCCCTACCCTCAAGACCCCAGGCACTTCTTCTTTTGCTCAAAATATGGTGCTTCTTGCTGGAAAAACAATACACTGATTTAATGCACCTAGAAACATTGGCTTCTGAGTACCCACTCAGAACAGTAACACATACCCCAAAAAGTCCAGTTGATAAGAGCTGGGATTAATTTATTTCATTTCACTTGGGCAGTTTGTCTATGTTTATCCTCTTCATTTTTCTCCAGCTAACATTTCATATCCATGCTTGTCACCTTTGGAGAGAAGTTGCTTTTCTGGATGTCAGGTGCCAGCTGGGAAGAGAAAAAGCCAGGGTTCCTAAAGTGCTCTTTATCAAGTTAGTGCTTGCATTTGATCCCAAATCAAGATGAATGTATTCGGGGAGATGTACATAGATTATTTTTGTCCAAGCCTAGACTAGTGATACAAGATGGGGTTTTCGTTTTGTTTCTTGCTTTTGTTTTATGACCTAAAATAATCTCATAATACATTGAAATCAAGCACGTGAGATTTTTATGTTGGGAGGACAGACACAGCCTGTATTATGCACCTCATTTCTCTGCTGTGTGGAGAAAGCAATAAACCTGAGAATGTTAAACATTATGCAAAATTATACCTTTAAATATTTGTTTTAAAGATACTGTGCCTAGTTTTGTTTTTTACATTGTAACATTTTCTATGCAAAGTCTTTACA
The DNA here is from genome assembly GCA_004026705.1 of Nesogale talazaci. NCBI lineage: Eukaryota > Metazoa > Chordata > Mammalia > Afrosoricida > Tenrecidae > Nesogale > Nesogale talazaci. The sequence continues at coordinate 83,008 of PVJH01006213.1, forward strand.
TATCACTAATTAAATGAAGTCCTTTTTGACTTTTCATGTGGATGAATTTGCACTTTTGCAGAATGGAAAGTTTAAGAGGGGTGGGCAAGGCTTTTCTTTGTGTTTTTAAATTCAGGTAGCTGATAAAATTGACAGCAGGCTTGAAAGCTTCCCCCCCACCCCCAAGCTTGTAAATCAATTACACATAAGCGGACATGACATTATTTGGAGACAGGAAGTGATGCACTTCCTCTGCCTTCTATTTTAGCTGTGGTTCTTGGAAAAGTGCAAATACAAGACTTCCAAAGGAGACTGTACCAAATATAGGATAGCAATCTAGAACGTGTCATTTGTAATTCACCTTTCGCAGAGGGTCAGGAGGACGTCACTAGCATAAAGGAGAGGCATGTATGTGCTTCCTGGTGCTGCCTTTAGTGACTGGAGATCTGCTAGGTGACCCTCCTCTTCAGTGATGTCTAAATGAGACTGACAGAGCTCTGGAAGCTGCAGAGCCGAAAAGCATGGAAACCATAGAGGAGATTGTTTTTATACTATTATGTCAACAAATCTCCAAGTTAGAAGAGTGGGGAAACTTAGCATTCATTTATTTTTGAAAAGTAGGGATAATTCAGTTTCTTCTTTGAGTGGATTAGAATCGTGCAGAAAGATGTGTGAAAGCACCTCATTTTCTCTTGTCTGATCCTATGGCCATCGAGTTAGATCATAAAATGGATTTAGTAGTATTGAGAATGTTTTTTCAGTACAATTGATGGAATATAAGCATGTGATTAAGTTTTACTGTAGGATTTTAAAGCTGGATATGTGTGTATTGAAAGTTTAGTCTTTTTCTGAAGTATAAACTTTTAGAAATCAGAAAAAAATATTTTAAATTATGATCATATTTTGAAGATCACCTCCTTCGTTCTCTCTCTCTTCCACTTTGTCTGCTTTGTTGTTATTTTATTTTTACCAGTTACATGTGGGCTGGTAGTTGTGTTTGAATTTTATTGATTTAAGTATTTGCAAGCCAATATGACAATCGCTAAGAGCATGAAATAATCATTGTCAATAGTTTTTATCTTTTCAAATTCGAAATAGTTCTATATGGAAAATTTCCGTTATTTCACTTTGGCCCATGGTCCTTCCATTCTGAATTTCAGAAAGACAGACATGTGCTCTGTTATAACTGTCACCACCAGCACCAGTGAAAGGCAGGTGTGATACCAGCTGCTGAAACTGCCGAAACCTCCTTCTCTGTGCCAATGCCCATGCTAAGTGTTGCGAACCTAGTATGACATTTCTCAAAACCCAACTGACACCCAGTGGATTCCAACTGATAGGGACCCTGTGTAAGGCTTCCTAGGGGGTAAATCTTCACAGAAGCAGGTAGCCTCATCTTCTCAGAACAGCTAATGGATTTAAACCCATGAGTTTCATGCCACCAGGACTCTCTAGGTCAGAATTGCCCTATTGAGTAAATAGTATTATTATCCATATTTTAGTATTATTATCCATATTTTTAGTATTATCCATATTTTATCCATATTATCCATTTTATCCATATTTTACGCATTACCATGCATAAAATGATCTCAGACCATTTTGACCAGTTTGTCTACCAGGCCTATCTGATCCCAGAGCCCACGATCTTGACCTCTTAGCTATGGATTTTAGCACTGCTTTTGATTTCTTAAACTTATTCAGACCAAGCTAAAATTCCAATCTGCTTAGTTAGGGTCACTCTAGGATGAATAGAGTACTTGCTGTTCATAGGTATATCACAGAAATCACCATCTTCCCCTTGTATATGAAGGGGTCAAAAGAAGTTGCTTGGTTCCATGAATAGCATAACGTTATTCAGGTAGAACTGATTCTTCAAGTTACTTACTCTTCACTCTCAGTTTTCAAGCAGGCCACTCCTATCATGAAGTCACTGAACTTTCCCGCTATATATAAAGAGGACTAAAGCATGTAACGTCATTCAAGGTAGTTGGCAAAAGTGAAACAAATAGAGACATTAAGATGGAATTGAGGGGCCTCGGGGTGGGAAGAAGGAACCTGTACTATTCTATTTGCGTGCAAAGGATAAAGCCTTTGTGCTTTTAGTTGAATTATTCTGAATATTTCGTATAGTCTCGCTCCCTCATGTCTTAAAACAACATTCATCATTTGATCAAGAAAACCGGCCCATTAGCCTATTCACAGGCTAATGATAAGGAAGAGCTTTTTAACTCAAATTCTTCAGCCAATAATGAAGCATGTTTTTAATAGCAGTTTAAATACGAATTTTTTTTCATGTATTTTTCTCAAGATACTTGTGTTAGTCTGGATAGACTAGAGAAACAAAATCATAGACATGCATATGGATATAAGGAAAAGTTTTATTTACAAGATGATTGGAACATTGAGAAAACAACCCAGTCCAGTCCAGTTCAAGTCATAAGTCCAATACTAGCCCAGATGCCCAATATCAGTCTATAAAGTCTCCTTCTGACTCACGAAGTCACAGGCCAGTGGGTGTAGATGGTGCTGGCAGGGGTCTCCCCATGGCTCCTCACTTCCAGGGCTGAGGGTCCATCAACAGCATCCAGTGGTGGTAGGAGCAACTCAGTTTCGGTGGGGCTCTCTACATGGCTTCACCAGCTTCAGAGGTCTGGTTCCATCAGGGTAAGGCCATGTGGCTTCTCCGGCTCCTTTAGCTCCTCGGGCGTTGCCATCTTGTCCAAGTTCTTTGTCTCTGAGACTAACTCCTAACAACTGGAGAGATAGCTTCTCCTCTCCATCAGGGAAATATCGTGAGATTTCCCAGAAGTCTCAGGAGAAAGCCATGCCCACGTGGAGGCCTCATTGGCTACTCAATGGCTATCTCCAGATTAATAGGCTAGACTCTACCCCTACATCTCAATCATAAAATTAACATAAGCACATGACTGCCACAATACTTATCATATTTCTCCAAACCTATAAACAGTTTCCAAGGCCATTTACCTTTCTTTTATCCCATGGAAATGAGGAAATTGGTGGAGAGGAAAGGCATATACATTATAAACTTTTATATACAAAGAGGTTGGGTAACTTTGGCAACTTAACACTAAGGCCCTTATAATTTTGCATTGTCATAGTTTCATATTTTCTTTGCAATGAAAATGAAGTTACAGTTTCTCAGGGGAAAATTATGTCACAAAAATCAGATATTATTCATGTCACTTCTGTAGAAGGGTGATAAATTTTAAATTGCTCAAACTGAAACAATTGATATGTTAACTCTTTTCTGATTACAAGCCATCAAACTAAATAGTTTTTAGTGAACTGTAAAACTCTGCTTCCTCGTCCCTCTGTCATTTTATTTTCATGTTAACCTTTCCCTTCATTACAGAAAATCTGAAGATATCCCCAACCCACCCACCCAAGCAATACAAGCTGCAATGTTTGCGTGTAGACTCTGCCCTGAAACGGCCAGTTGTTCTCGGTGTCTGGACCCTCCTTTTGTGCCAGTCAGTCTGTACAGATGTTGTAAATAGGCTTCCCTTGGGTCTGGCGAGTTCAGAGAGAAACTCCTCGGGGCAAAACATGGTGATACAAGCCATCATTTTCTCTCGTTATAGCACCTTTCTCTACCACAGTCACAAGCCACCTCCTACGTGGGAATAGAGGCAGTAGGGCTTTTTAGTCTCACAAGCAGCTACTGTGAGAGTCATTTTATTACGATGACATCTTTCTAATAGTAGAAGGACCAGCCCAGCATTGAACAGACGACCGGGTGTGATGACATCATCAGACAGCATGTGCAGCGCTCTGACCATCAGATGAGGCCCCATTCCCTGGGCAGACATTGCCTCTGTGCATACGTCTCCTTTCTGGTGACCATAAGGGGACTCGGTGGGTCATTCCGACCTCCTTCAGCTTTCAATAAGTTTCCCTAAAAGAGATCCTTACATTCAAGAGTGTTGAATTATGAAGGTGGCTATTTCAAGAGAACAGGCTGAAAGCACCAAGTGCCCTTCTGGCCCTGACTGCCACGGGAATGACCCTCACCAAGAAACCCATGAGTTCTCTGTCCCAGGTTATTCCTGTATGTGATCTTTCCACTCAAGAGTACCCAGAAGTGAGTGCCATGGTGTTAGTCTGAGTAGAGTAGAGAAATAAATTCATAAACACATCTGAATAAGAAAGAGGTTTATATATAAGAGCGGTTAGATATGGAGGAAACATTCCAACACTGTCCAGTCCAAGGACATAAGTCTGATATTAGCCAATATGTCTGATGCCAATCTATAAAGTCCTCCGATATCAATCTATAAAGACCTCTTCTGACCCACGAAACATGTGCAATGAACCCAAATGCAGGACGATCACAAGCCAGTAGGTCTTTGGATCCAGTGGCAATGTAAGCATCTCAGTGCTGGCTTCTCCAGCTTCAGAGGTCTGTTTGCATCCATGTGGCTTGTCCGGCTCAGGACACTAGAATAGTCCCATGTGTCTTGTCAGCCGCAGTGTTTCCCAGGGAGTAAACCGAGAGAGATAGTGTGTCCTCTCTCCAAGAAGGAATACTGGATTTCCCAGAATTCTCAGGAGAAGGCCATGCCCACACAGAGGTCTCACTGGTCATCTCCAGATTGACAGGCTAGACCCCACCCCCTACACTCTTAATCCTCAAACTGACACCAGGTTAGGTGAGGACCACACATGATAAAGTAATAGCTCACTCACTTCCATGGAGTAGATGAGGGCTCGTGGTGACCCCAGAGAGCAGAGTAGAACTGCCCCAGGAGTTTCTGAAACTGCAACTATATCTACAGGGGTAAAAAGCCCCATCTTTTTCCTAGGGAGCTTGCAGTGGTAGATCTTGTGCTTTGCCCTCCCCCCACCCTTCTGAAGTCCCAGGGGGGCAGTGATTGATCTTAGGTGGATGTACTTGCCTGCTTTCTCAAAACACAAGATCAAGCAAACAGTCTTTTGCTCGGCGTGTGGGGTCTCAGGAACTTGACAAGAAGGAAAAAGCCTAGTTCACAAATCATGTTAGAATATGACTGACCACTGGTGCAGTACAGATTTAAAGAGGAGATTGTGTGCTTGATAATAGCACAACTTTACAGCCATATCCAGGGCCAAGAGTGTTCAGTTAAATAGTCTATTGAGCAGTTCTGTTTTTGTCTAAGATGTGGGAACTGATTGAAATTCTTGGTCCTTATTCAACATACCACTTATAAATGACTTAAAATGTTTGTCAGGTTAAACTCATAGACTTCTTTTACAACATGTATATCTTCAAATTCTCAATTGTTTGATGTCTGTAATAGCTAGCATAATGATTAAGGAGCGGGTCAGAATTCAAATCTAGATTTCAGCCACACCTCTGGAGGTGTATTAGCTTTTTAACCAAAAAGGCAGGCCCGGTGGCACTTTGGGGTAAGCATGGACAGCTGACCACCAGGTTGGTGGCTCAAACTGCCCAGCTTTACTCCCAGAAAGATAGATATGTTAGAATCTACTCAATGGCAGTGCACAGCAGCTTTGAACGTTTTTGCTGAACCTGTCTATAGCTTAAGATCGCTCATCAGTAAAAGGGGCTTTCTTTTCAAACTACATGAATTTGAGGGGAATCGGTGATAATGCTTTGAAACACATTACATAATATTGTATCAAAAGTCAACTCATAAAGATCATTCTTTATTTAAAAAAAATTTAAAAAAAGCTCCACCCTGTTGCTCCGTGCTTTGGAGTGGGCTTTGACCCACAGGACCCTGTGAGCAGCAGAAGGAGGCAGGGCCAGCTCTGGCCCCGCCCTCACACAGCTTTCCTCGAGACACCCCTTGTGTTCATCCAGTTTATGGAGGGCAGTCTGAAGGCAGAAATTATTCGCTAATTGTGGTCCGTGGGTTAAGTTCAGTTTAATATTTAAACATTTCCAGCCATTCTGTCGGGCGTTCCCTTAACCTCAATGGGTTCATTAAGGCTGGCTTCCACATGCCTTAGAAGTTCTGCCCACATTGACCCTCCTTTTGATCAGGTCCACTCTTGGGTCCATGATCAAACAGTGCCGGTCAACAGGCACCATCCCTGATCTCATGTCAGGATGAGGAAGTGGCGGCGTGCAGCGTCTCCAGTGACTGACGTTCGGAAAGCCCAGTGTGAGGAATTTCAGCTTGTTAAGATTGCCTGACATCTCCAATCTGTCTCATTTAGTTTTCCATTCCACCGATTTTCCCATGCATATACCTCTCTTCAAAAAATAGACTCAAGTGGTTCCCCACAATGATTCTCTTTGTTAAAGTCATAAAATGCACAAATAGTCTGTAAGTTTACAGATTCAAAGCATCTCAGAGTTAGAGGCCCCATCGCCCCATTTGGTGACCTTACCCACAGTCACATAGCCCAGTCCCCTGATTTCCAATACGTGATTCTTTCTGAGACAACCTGACAACATGAAGCAGGAAGTGAACACCTTCTAGAGCCAAAGGGTTTTGTGATGCTGGTGGTTGTGGATGAAGGATTTAGGGCTCATTGTTTTGTAATCTACTATGCTTATATTTCCTATCTTTAAAAGCAAGTTTCTGGTTTCATTCAAACAATTGCACTAGAACCATCATTTTTACAGTGAAATTCTTAAAACTAGGAAGTATAGCCAATATTGAAATCCATCACTGTTTTGCAATAACCTTCATGATAGAAAAATTAATCACACATAACTGCGCAGAGCTGGTCACCATCTTACACTTACAACAGACTCTTTGCTATTTCTAGGACCCTGCTGGCTCACAGCGAGGACTGAACATGGGCTTTGATGTGCGGCTGGGCCCCTGAATGCCATTAGTGTGAGGACCAAACCCTTAACCTCCACAGAGACCACTGCTTGCATCTCTCTACTGTCTCTGACTTCACTCCTCCTGACTTTCTTGTCAGCCTTTTATATTCTCCTTGCTACAAGGCTTGCGCATGTTCTCTCTACTTCAAAATATTCTTTTTAAAAACTTCGATAACTCCTTAGACGCCAGATCTCAACAGATGGATCGCTTCCTTATGATCCCCAACTAGATCAAAACCCCTATTTTGGAATCACACAAACTACATACCACTCCCTCAAAGATGTAAGATGCTTCTTGCATATTACTTTTATGATTCTTTTACTGCCTGTCACCACCGCAACAAACGAAGGGCGTGCGGGTCCTTGCTCCCTATTCATTCTCCAGGGTTTCTTTGCGTGGGCTGCAACAGGAAAGAGGCTCAACAAATATTGATGAGTAAATGAGGTAAAAAAGAAATGAATGAGAAATGAAGGTCATATTCTAAACGGACATGCTTGCTACAATCAAAATAAAACAAAACAGGGCTAAGCCCCAGTGGCGTAGTGGTTGTGTGCAGGACTGCGACCCAGTGTTGGCAGTTGAAATCCAGCAGCAGCTCTGCAGGAGCAAGACTGGGCCTCCTACTCCCCGCAGAGGGCAGTGATGCCAAAAAACAAAACAAAAACACCTCACTCCCATTGAGTCAATGGTGACTCATAGTGAATGAGAATTTACTTGAATTGTTTCCCCCAAAATTTTAATCTAAAAACACAGAGTATATTCACTGGCCCAGATTGAAGGAGAGATACTTAAAGGAAGAGGGGGTGGAATCCTCTGCTGCTTCCTACAGATACAATAAGACTAGATTTTAAACCATCCTCAGCCTATCCAAAGTTAGCCTAAACCAAATCTTACAAGTGACAATGACTGGGGAGGACATATTAGTGGTACTCCCCATGGGGTTCCCCAGGCTGTACTCTTTCAGAAACTCAACTGCCACGTCTGTGCCCCTAGAGCATGTTGTGTTTGAACTGTCGACCTTCTGATGCACTGCTCTCTGCTTAGCCATTGAACCATCAGGGTTGCTTGGATTGACTCAGAATGAGGCATATGGGACTAGGATGCCACCTTGTGGTGTACTTTCAAACTTATCATTTCCCACTCCCGCAAAGCACATTCTAAGCTATGGCAACTTAGAGTGGACTCTTAGACTAAGCATCACTATTCATTATGTATATATGATACACACACATATACAGGTCATATAAATATCCTTGTTGATGTCACATAGATGTTGGCTCAAAGTAGAGAATACCAGAGAGCTGTTTACTTGCATGCCTTGACTATGCAAAGGCATTTGACTGTGCGGACCACAATAAACTGTGGTTCGCCTGGAGAGGAATGAGAATTCCAAAGTGCCTCATCGTGCTCATTCAGAACTCGTACGTGGATCCAGAGACGCCTGTGTTCAAGCATAAGAGGAGACTGTGAGGTTAAAAATCAGGAAGGGCGGAGTCAGCGTTGCATCTTCTCATTATATTTGTTCGATCCGTATACTGAGAAACCATCAGAAAAGACTTGGGTCTTTACATCCTTCAGATACATTGTAAGGAGGAATCAGTCCCTGGAAAGGGACATTATACTTGGCAAGGTGGAGAGGCAGTGAAGGAGGGGACAGTTCTCAGCAAAAGAGATGGACACGGTGGCTGTATCAGTGACACGGTGGCTGCATCGATGGGTTGGGAAACAGGAAGTTGTTGATGGCCTAGGACCGTGCAGTGTTTTATTCTGGGTTCATAGGGTTCCTATGGGTTGGGGCTGGCTTGACGGCCCCTAACAACGTGGGCTTGATACATAAGAATATTGCTACAAGGTCTAAGTTACCAGGGAGTGAATTCTTCCCTCCATGGCCATCCCCTTATATAAAGAGGAGAAGTGCTCTAAGGTTATCAAGGCTGTCTTCTGAGAAGGCTGAGTTAGGTTGCTATCTCTTCAACTCATAAGTGAGTGCTTCCTCGTGTATCCCCAAGGGGCTCCTGGGAACTATCGAGTTCTCACACTACCATACAGTTGATTCCGATTCAGAAGGACCCGACAGGACAGACTATAACTGTTCCTATGGGGTCTGAGACTATAACTCTGTACAGGGCAGAAAGGTTCAGGCTTCTCCAATAGAGTGGTTAGTGGTTTCAAACTGTTTGCCTTGTGGTGAGCAGGCTAACTATTTCCTCAGGGACTAATAGAAGTGCGTAAATAATCTAATTAAAATCTGCGCTTGTGTACACGACCCAATTTAGCACTACGAGTACTTTAAACGTTCCTTGTGTGGTTCCAATCCCTTCTCCATTGTCTCTCCACCTCAGCTCATGTTTATTTCTAGATTGCCATCTATGTGCATGGTAGCATTACACATCCCTCTTGGGAGAGTAACAAGAAAACGAGAAAGACCCCCCAACCGCAATGTGATCGATACACAGTGACTGCAGCAGTGCATTCAAATAGCAGTAACTGTGAGGATGGGGAGGCCTGGCAGGGTATTGTATTCTGTTATGAATTGGATTCAGTTCAAGGACCCCGATTAAGAACACTATGAGTAAATATTACTTTTAACTTAGCATGTATAATTTTATGTTAAAATGGGAGCAGACTGTATCTGTATTGCTTTTTGAATTCAATATTGACGACTTGGGATTTAACATTGTGACTCGAGGAGTAATGCATTCATTTTCACTACTCTGTAGAATTTCGTTATATGACTATATGAAGGTAAGCCCAATTTTATTGCTACAAAAGCATAGAAACCTTTATTAGGCAAAAACAGCAAACTGTGAAGACACTGTTTCTGAGCACATAGGGTCACATTCTCCATAAAGGGTCCCTGTGAGTCGAGGAAATAACTCAGTGGCGTGAGTTTGATTTTGAAAGGTCTATGCACTTCAGAAGACAGTGTTTCCATCTAATTCTTTCCCAAAGAATTTTGTGCCCTTCAATTGAGACTGCATCAAAATGGCAGTGAAGATGTCCTCACGGGCCTCAGTTTGTCTTCCGTTGAAATGTCCAAGTTTGGGATCAGTAAGATGTTTGAGGGGTGTAGGACCAAGGTGAACAAAATTGGGCTCCCCAACAAAATTCTCATAAGACAGCTTCAAAGGAGCAGCTGGTTATGGTGATGGGGAAATTCAACAGTTACACTTTTCTGACAGTTTTCTCACCAGTGATGTTTCAATTTTCTTAAAACTTCTTCCTAATAAGCCCCTATTATTATACTGTCTTTTGAGAATATCTTCAATATAAAGCCTTTAGCGCCACCTCCCTCAAACAGATGCCATAGCTTTCTGAATTCACGTCTCTGCCTTGAATTTAACAGTGCAATATTTTTCAGTAGAATCCTTAAATATTCCTTGCATTTTTCTTCCATCATTTCAGCTTGAGAAATCGAAGTGCCTTCTTTTCTTTCTGGTACATTTCATTATAATCTTTTGTCTTCTTGATCTTTCCTTTGAAATTTTCTCTTAAGCTTTCTTACTTCATAATTTATTCCATTTGCTTTAGCTACGCTATGTATGATCAAGAACAAATTTCTGAGTCTCTCCAGACACCCATTGTGGTCTTTTTGTTCATTCCAATGACCCTTCGCTTTCTTCATGTATGGTGTCCTTGATGTCATCCCACAACTTCTCTGGAGTTCAGGCTTTAATGTTTAATTCCTTTATAACCCATTAATGTCTAATGCATTTTTCAGATGGGCTCTAAATTCTGATGGGTTACAATCAAGGCTGTATGTTCCTGGTTTTAGGGACTCGTTTTCATTTTCTTCAGCTTCAGCTTCAATTTACGTAAGAACAATTGATGGCCTGTTCTGCAGTAGCTCTCTAGCTTTGTTGGACTGCTGAAACCAAGCTTCTCAACTCTTTTCCCCCACAGTTGAGTGGATTCCTATGTCTCCCATTTGGTGAGTTCCTGTGTATAGTTATCATTAATGTTGTTGAATTTTTTTAAAGTATTCCCAATGCAAAGGTTGTTGTTCTTGCAAAATTCTCTGTAATCTCCAGTGTCATTTATATCACTGAGACCAAATTTTCTAACAGTTGATCCATTTTGTTTGAGATCTTCAAAATTCAATCCCAAATTATCAATGCATCTTATGTGAGTGTTTGATTCATGCAGAGGTTGGTAAAAATCTTCACTTTTTTATCTTTGCCACTGGTGGTTGGTGGATAAAGGTCAAAGAATCGTTGTATTGATTGATCTTTCTTGTAGCTATAGGGAGAGGATCCTATTGCTGATAGTTTTGTTCTTTTTATAGGGAGAGGATCCTATTGCTGATAGTTTTGTTCTTTTTCACGGGTAATGTGATGTCCCTTCTCTTTAATTTCTCATTCCTGACATAGCAGGATATATGATTATCCAATTCAAAATGACCTCATCATACAGACAATATCATAAACTTATTATTGTTTCTTTACTCTTAACTTTCTTTCTTTTTTTAGTTTTTTAGGCATCATTGCCCTCTGGTGGTGGGAGTAGGAGGCCCAGCCTTTGCTCTGTGTGCTGGAATTGAACCTCCAACCCAGTGAGCCACAGTCCCATGCACAACCACTACGCCACCGGGGCTCAGCCCTTAACTTACTTTCTTCTCTCAAATACCAACTTCTCTGGATCTCCCATTGTAACAGGATGATGTTAAGACATTTGGCAATCTGGCCAGTCTAGCTGAGCTCATCAAACTCTAGTCCCAACAAAAGTCCTCTGCTGAAGACAACAGTATGGGGCCAGTTGGGGCGCAGATGTCGGGCCCTGATAATCCTATATCCTTTCAGAAGAAAGGCCCCTTCTCTCTTTGCAAGTTTGATTTTTCAGGTCTTACCGGTTGTTATTTCAAGATTGGGATCCAATGTTCAAGATTTATTTTCTGGGGCCCACTTCCCTCTCTCTTCCTTTAACAGATTATGATAATTTGAAGTGCCTGACATATAACAAGTAACTAATGTATTATCCCCAATATTGGTGTTCATGGTAAAAAAAAAAATAACAAATGTATCTGTCTCAATTTTCCAATGAAATGAAGGCTTCTTAAGAATCACAACTTGTCAATTGTTATAAGAACAATAAGAGTCCCCAATAAAGTCATCTTTAACAAAAGAAAAAAAAAAGAAAAGAATCACATCATTTTCAACCCCTATAGCATCTATCACTACGTGCTTCTGGATCCTCATGACCTTATTTCTCTTACTACCCTGGATCCTCAACACTCATTTTTCTCCTCTTCTAAACAGCTTCAACAGATTAAAAAGGAGAGAAAAACAACCTCATTTCAGTGGTAATCTAGTTTCCAGTCCATTTTTATGCTATTGTGCAATTTCAGATTAAAACTTAAATTGACAAAAACCTCAACCGGCTAAAGTGTCAACGGTTGGAATGGCTTTAAAATTTCAAGGCCAAAGTAATTTTACTTCTCAAAAGAGTTCCTTCTGAAGAACTCCCAGAGTTCTACTTGGCCCTGAATTTAAGAGTTCCTAAGGCTCAGTAGAAATGAGTTTGTTTGTTTACTAAAAGTTAACATTCCAAGTGCAACAATTGTTTCATATTTTGGAGAATGTGTGCGAGGAAAATGTAAACTTAAAAGATATAATGATATATGAAATATATTCTTTTAAAAATAAAACTTAAAATTAGCCAACCATACATATATCTCACAAAAGCTCTTAAGTCTGTTCAAGACAATACAGTGGACACAACTTCCAATATACTGAAATCTACAAAGCACAAACAGAACCTAAATGGAAAATAAAAATGTAATCCAAGCATGATGAAAAATAAAAAAACTTCCCTCTAAAACTATGTTCTTCAAACAATGCACACTATACAAAAGTTACTTAAATGAATCCTTCTAAATTATTATCAAGGGCTGGACAATGTTAAATTTTACATTAGTTTATGGACGGATAAATTTAGAAAACTTTAAAATTTATTTGGTTGTACAAATGTCTATGTTATGAAATATCTAAATATTTTAATATAAAACATTTGAACAAACTGGATCTTCATAATTGAGAAAAATAGTACTGACCGTTATAACAAAGGCATGAAAAAGAATGTGTTTCCCTGACCGGGAATCGAACCCGGGCCGCGGCGGTGAGAGCGCCGAATCCTAACCACTAGACCACCAGGGAAGCTGCTAGCCACCGCTTCTATATTCTATTTGATAGCTAAAGTTCTCCACGTGCTACTGCTGACTAATTAAAAAATGGCTTGTCCTGTTAAACTTCACCCATTTTGTTCGTGCTCTGGGCTTCAAATTCCTGCCACCGCTTCCCGCAGGCAAACTTGGATCTTTCCAATACGTTCCTATTCTACATCTCGTGCAGGAAAAGAGACCTCGAATTCGCACTCCCATTCCGCACCACATAAATCTTTCTGGGTGCCTAGGAAAGCTTTAAAGTACTAACTCGACCGTGCAATGTACTTTTCCTAATCATTAAATATCTTTTCGCAATTCCACCCCGCAAACGCCTGCTGTTGGGCTCTACCCACTGCGCATGTCACTGCCGCCCGCGCTCGCTCGCCGCCCGCCTGCCGGGGCGCGAGGATCCGGGCGCCGAGGACGCGCGCTGGGCGGGGCTTGCCAGGTGAGTGGAGGGGCCGCGTCTCCGGCGAGCACGCCCGCGTCCCTGGAGCCTTCCTTCCCCGAGTGGTGTTTCGGGAGATGGGAGCTGGGGACAGTCAGGGCGCGAAGGGTCTTAGCGCAGAACCAGGGGTTTGCACGGGGGCCCCTTTTAAGCCCTCTGTGTTTCCATGCTCACATTTCTCAACGAGTGTTACTATTTGGGCAATCACTGCATTTCTCCGCCTTATGTCCTACGCACTGGAAATGATTCCAGAGCAGGCAAGAAACCTCACATACAGCCCAGGCCCCATTCGGAAAGCAGAAGGCCGTCAGCGTTGCAAGTGCTGTCCCTTACAGCCCAGCAGCTGTAACCCAACGCTGCTGGACAGGAGGAGGTTTGAGGTAGACTCACACATCTGTAATGAACTAGCTCTCCGCATCTGAGGCCACTGGGAGTGCCTGTGGGCCTCTGTGGAATATTGTCTCTTGCTTTCAACAGCTCACACGAAGTCTCCATTACTGGCATAATTTCAATAAGGTTAATTACTAAAAGGAAAGTAGGTGGGTTAAAGGATTTATTGTGACTGGAAAAACCACTAGAGACAAATTCTAAACTTGTTAGATTTTAGGGGAGGGCAGGAAACAAAAGCAAAAACATCTTAAACTCACTTGTCATGCAGTTGATTCCATCTCCTAATGACCGTTAGGGAAGAGTCCAATTGCCCCTGTGGGTTTTCGAGAAGGTCACCCCTTTTGAGAATAGAAAGCCACTACAGAGCGTGGTGTTAGCAGCCCAGCGCCCAGTTCAACAGGCAACCAGCGCGCTTTCATAGGTGGACATGGACCTCACATATAGAGCAAGGCAGTCAGTGGAGGAAATTTAATAGGTCGAGACCTTACCTGTTCATTGGGAGCTTAATAGGCACTTAGTGGTACAAAATCTGGTTTTCAATCAAAAAAATAAAGCATACAATATTTTGGAATTATTTTAATTTAAAGCTTACTAGTTATTGTCACAGAACTCGATAAAAGGAATTAGATGAAAGAGTGAAAATGGTCCCCCCACTTCAAGTCTGCATTTTTCTTCCCAGAAGTACCCAGTCTTACCAGTTTCTTCTGTGCCCTCCCAGAAATAGTCTGTGCATATACAAACATACACATATCATTTCCCTTTTATTTTGAAACATTGCCGACTTAGAGAAAATTGCATTTAAAATACAATAAACAGACCTGCACTGTGCAATATAACGGTGTCAGCCACAAGTGACTATTTGCAGTGAAATGTGTCTAGTCCAAATTTAGGCATTCTTTAAGTTCAAAATACGAACTGGATTTGAAGCCTTAGTGCTAAAATAAAGGATGAAATTATCTTATTAGTCATGTTAGAATGATTATATTTTGAAATGATAATTATTTAGGTTAAATAAACCACATTGTTAAAATTAACTTCATAGTTTTCTTGTACCTTTTAAATATACTCACTCACTGCCAGTTAGTCAAAACAGACACATAAGGACCCTATCAGAAAGGGTAGAACGGTCTTTTTGAATTTCCAAGAGTGCAACTGTTTATAGGAGTAGAATATTTATAATTTTATATGTGGCCTACATTATATTTGCATTTTTCAGTACTAATCTAGATATCCGTTAGCACTGTGTCATACTTGCTTTTTCTCCATTTCTCCCTGTTTTATTGTTTTGAGTCATTTAAAGTTAATAGCAGACATCATGATGCTTTGCTTCTACACATTATTGTAGACCTACTAAGAACAAGTGTGATAGTTAGGGTTTAGGTCAGTTTGACTGGGCTAGTTTTCTCAGTGGTTTGGCAGTTGAGGCCCAGTAATTGCCCATGATGGAACCTAATGCAATGTAATAAATTCTATAAAGGGAACTTCTATGTGTAAACATGCAATTGTAAGAAAATTAGGGTTGAGTGCAACCCTATTTACTCGGATCACAGCCTTGAAGAAATTGAAAGGAAATTACTTCAGGGTAATTTCAGCCTACTTCCCATTCAAGTGGAAGTTATAGGAAAGCTGCTTACTTTTTTAGCTGGGTTTATATTCCCATATCTGGCTTATCAACCTTCTGGTCTTTGTACCTAAACCAGCAGCTTGCCATAGTGTCTGCCAATCCTGAAAGCCAGCTGACCTTGGATTCACCCATGTCTCTAACCGCAGGCCTGTGGTGTCCTTGTCAATATGGGGTTCATCAATTGCTAAAGCTATGTTAAGTCTAGAGAAGCCTTCAGTTTAGCATGTGACCCACAGATGTGGAACTAGACTAGTCTTGCTCACTGTACAGCAATCTTCTTGATATATATGTATATGACATATTATATATATAATACACAATACATTACATGTTATATATTACATCATATTTTATAATATATGGCATAGTATTGTATACTGTGTATATATTGTATATATCACTGCTTTTACTTCTCAAAAGACCCCCACTTAAGATAAGCAATATAATTATCATTTTAAGAAAATTTAAGATGAATACAATAGCATTATTATTATTATTATAAAGGTCAGAATAAAAAATCCTAATTAGCCTAACAATGTTATTTTTCATTTCTCGTTTTATCAGGGGACTACTCAAGGATTACACATTGCTTTTAGTTTGTATATACCTTCCTTTAATCTCTTCTTTTTGATCGGAATAATTTCCCAACCTTTTTTCTTTTACAGTATAAATACTTTTGAAAAGATTCAAAGGGTTGTTTTAGAAAACATTTCAATTTAATTTTTTTAAAGCAGGAAGTACTGTAGACTACTCTATGTCTTTCTACATTTATCACCAGCATGATGCTGGTGAATTCTACCAAACAGTAAGAGCTGACACCAGTTCTGTTCAACTTATCCCAGAGGGTAGAAAAAGATGGAAGACTCCTAAGTTCATTGAAGAATTTACTGAGGAAGATCAGGGACTGCAGCCCTCAGCATGGATTTACAACTCAGTATAAAGAAAACAAACATTCTCACAATTGGACTACATGGAAACGTGGTAAATCACGAAAAGTTTGAAATTGTCCAGGATTTCATCTTGCTTTCATCCACAATTAATGCTCATGAAAGCAGCAGTCAAGCAATCTCATGACTGGATAAATCTGCTGCACAAGACCTCTTTAAAGTGTCAGAGAACCAGGGTGCCATTTTTGAGGACTGACCTGCGTCAGACCCAAGCTGTGGTACTCTGAATCACGGCATAGGAACCTGGAAGGTAGGCGTTGTATAAGAAAGACCAAATGCATTTGAACTATGGTGTTGGGGAAGAGTACTGAGATTGTCATGGACCTCCACAAGAACAAACAGCTATGTCTTGGAAGAAGTACAGCCAGAATGCTCCTGTGTTAAGGAGAAGGCTTCTCACTTTCTGATCTCAAGCTTACTATAGAGGCAATGTAGTCAAAACAGCCTGGTACTGGAACAAGACATGCACCAAACAATGGAAAAGAATTGACAGTTCAGAAGTAAATCCTTCCTCAGTACATCCTTCTTCTGAATTTGACAAAGGATTAAAACACAATAACCAATGTTGCTGGCAAAACTGGACATCTACTTGCAGAAGAATGAAAACAGAATGATATTTCATACCATACGTACTAAAAAAATGAACTCAAGGTGGCTCAAAGACCTAGATGTAAAAATCGGTAAAACTATAGTTTGTATATAAAAATAATCCATTACACAATAAGAAGAAACTTAATACATGGCATAAATACTATCAAAAACAATGGGAAAAAAACCACATAAACAACAGAAGGCTAACTGGCTTCTAGATGGCTGAAGTTTCCAAAAATTTGGACCCTTAATGTGCATCAAAAGATGTACCAAAAGATTAGAAGAGAACCCCAGGAAAAAAGTGTTGGCAATGGCATACTGGACAAGGGACTTGGTGTTGTCAGGTGCTGTTCCAACTCATAGCGACACAGAAGCATAGCAGAGAAACAGAAAATCACATCACCTGGTCCTCCACCTTCCTCACCGTCCTTCTTAGGTGTGAGCTCGTGATGGCAGCCACTTGTGGAGGGGGTTCCTCTGTTTTGTTGCCCCTCTACTTTACCAAGCATGGTGTCCTTATCCAGGGACTGGTCTGTCCTGACAACACGTTCAAAGTACATGAGATGAAGTTTCGCCATCCTTGCTTCTGAAGAGAATTCTGGATGTACTTCTTCTAAGATGGATCTGTTTGTACTTTCAGCAGTCTATGGTAATTTCAGTATTATTCCCCAACACCATAGTCCAAATGCATCTTCTGTCTTCTTCTTTTTTTTTTTTTAGGCATCACTGCCCTGGTGGTGGGAGTAGGAGGCCCAGCCATTGCTCCTGGGAGCCGGAATCGAACCTCCATCCCAGTGGGCCGCGGTCCCGCGCACAACCACTACACCACCGGGGCTCAGCCAACATCTTCTGTCTTCTTGCATCTTCATCAAATGCATCAAATCACTCTTCTGCCTTGCTTATTCAGCGTCCAATTTCCACATGCATATGAGGTGACTGCAAATACCATGACTTCGTCAGACACACATTAGTCTTCAAAGTAACATCCTTGCTTTTGCTTGTTTTTAACACTTCAAAGAGGTCGTATGCAGTAAATTTGCACAATGCAATGTATCATTGGATCTGACTGCCGTTTCCATGTGCATTGACTGTGGGTCCACGTAAAAGGGAATCCTTGATAACGTCGATTTTTCCTCCATTTATCAGTCCAGTTGTGAAGACATAGTTTTTGTTGTTGTTGTTGTTGTTGTTTTTTAAAAACAACAACATTAAGTTGAGCAGCACTGGTGTTTTCTATAGTGGTTACATATTGGGCTGCTAAATTCAGTTCAAAACCATCTCCTGCTCTGCAGAAAAAAAAAAAAACAGGTCTTTTAACTACTGTAAACAGTTGCGATCTCAGAAACTCACAGGGGCAGTTCTACCCTGTCTTAATAGGGTCATGATGACTCAGCATAGACTCAATGCCAGTGAATTTGTTGTTTGCTGATTTTACATTGAATTGTAACCTTGATCTTCAGCAGTAAGTGCTTCAAGTCCTGCTCACTTTCAGCAAGCGAGATTGTCACCTGCATATTGTAGGTTGCTAATCCACCTTTTCCAATCCTGATGCTGCATTCTTCATATAATTCAGCTTCTCTGATTATTGTTTGGCATACTGATTGAATAAGTCTGGTGAAAATGTTACAACCCAGACACACACCTTTCCTGATTATCAACCTTGCAGTCTTCCCTTCCTCTGGTTGCACGCCTACCTCTTGATCCATGCACAGGTTCCACATGAGCTCCATTAAGTGTTCTGGAATTCCCATTCTTCTCAAGGCCAGCTGCAATTTGCTATGATTCACATAGTTGAATGTCTTGGCATAGTCAGTAAAACACAAGTAAGGATTTTTCTTGTATCCCCTGCTTCAGCCAAGATCCATCTGACATGAGCAAGGATACCCTTTGTTCCATATCCTCTTCTGTATCAGGCCTGAACCTCTGGAAGCTCTCTGTCAGTGTACTGCTGAAACTATAGTTGGATGATCTTCAGCAAAATTTTATTTGCAGGTGATATCAATAATATTGTTCTATACTTTGGGCTTTCTGCTGGTTCACTTTTCTTCAGAATGGGTACAAATATGGATCTCTTATAGTCAGTTGGCCAACTAGCTGTCCTCTAAATTTCTTGGCATAGACAAGTGAGTTATGTCAGTGCTTCGTCAGCTTGTTGAAACATTTTCATGGGTAGCTCATCAGTTCCTGGAGCCTTGTTTTTGCCTAATGCTTGATCTTCTTCTTTCAGTACCATTCATTTTTGCTCATATGCTACCTCATGAAATGGTGGAGTGTTGACTACTTCTTTTGATGATGGTAACTCTGTATTCCTTCCATCTTATGTTGATGCTTCCTATCTCATTCAATATTTTGTCCATGGACTCTTTTGGTGATGCCACTTGGAGCTTGAATTTTTTTTCTAGTTCTTTCTCTTTAAGATATCATGAGTGTGTTCTTCCTGTTTGGTTGCTGATTCTTGGTCCTTGCACATTTCATTACAATGTCTGACTTTGTGATGTTGAGGTTCCTTTTGAAAATTTCTGTTTAACACTTTGATTTCGACATTTCTTCCATGTGTCTTTGCTACTCCACAGTTTACAAATTACCATAGGCTGCTAAAATAACAAATTGACCTACGTTGGAAGAAGTAATGCCAGAGTGCTCCTTAGAAGCAAGGATGGCAAGACTTTGTCTTACATACTTTGGACATATTGTCAGGAGAGACCAGACCCCAGAGAAAGACATCATGGTAAAGCGAAGGGGCAGTGAAGATGAGAAAGGCCCTCCACGATATGGATTGACATAGTAGTTCCATCAATGGACATGGCCCTGGGAGCTGTTGGGAGGATGGCACAGGACAGTGCACTGTTTTCTTCTGTTGTGCATGGGATCATTATAGATCACAGCCAACTCATTGGCACCTTAACAACTCTGCAGGCAAGAGCATGTTTCAGAGTCTCTGCTGGTACCCAGTTTGATCTCCCTCCACCTCTGTATTTTGAATGATCTTTTGCTTTCTTTGTGTTTAATATTCTTGATGTCATCTCACAGTTCTTTAGGTCTTCTGTCGTTAGGGCTTAATACACCAAATCTTTTCTGGAGATGTTCTCAAAATTAAAACAGGAGAGACTCACAGTTATATTTTGGTTCTCATGAACTTGTGTTCATAGTTTCAACCTGAATTTACATACAAACAATTGAAGATCTCTTCCACAGTTGATACTTGACCTGGTTTTAGCTGTTGATATTGAGCTTTTCTGTTGTTTCTTCCCACAAATATAATCAATTGCATCTCTGTGTATTTCATCTGAAGACACCCACATGTAAAATTGTCTTTGTGTCATTCAAAGAGATACTTGTAACAAAGAAGTCATTAAGCAAACAATAATAATTTATAAATTATCAAGGGCCCATGAGGGAGAGAGGAGTGGGGAAGGAGTGGGAAAAAGGAGGAGCTAATACCAAGAGCTTAAGTGGAAAGAAAATGTTTTGAGAAGGATGATGGCAACAAATGTACAAATGTGCTTTGCATACAATGGATGTCTGTACAGATTGTGATAAGAGTTGTATGAGCCTCCAATAAACAATTAAAAAAAGAAGTCATTAAGCTTGCAAAAATCTATGATGTGATCTACAGATTCATTTCTAAGTCCAAAGAAGTCCATTGACCAAGACAATATTTTCCAACTACTCTTTCTTCTGCTTTGTTTCCAACTTTTGTATTGTAATCAATAATTTTCAATGAATCTTAGTTACATATTTGATCACTTTCACATTGAAAATTTTGGTAGAATTTTTAGTTTTTTTTGCATAAATTTGAATAGTCGTTGTATTGATTGGATTTCCCTTATGTATATAGACATCATCTTATCACAGACATTATTGCACTTCAAGATTAATCTTGAAATGGCCTTTTTGATGAGGAATGTGAAGTCATTCCTCTGGAATTTCTCATCCCAATCTTAGTAAACAATGCAATTTTCTCATTCAAAATGGCCAATATCAGTTCAGCTTACTAGCGCCTAGAATACAAAATCTTTATGCATTCCATTTTATTTAAAATGACT